>JAWWLY010000024.1:689063-708665 GCA_035041215.1 Gymnopithys bicolor
GCTGAGCAGGGAGGAACAGAGAGGAACAGAGCTGAGCAGGGAGGAACAGAGCTGAGCAGGGCTGAGCAGAGAGGAACAGAGATGAGTAGAAATGAACAGAGCTGAGCAGGGCTGAGCAGAGAGGAACAGAGCTGAGCAGGGCTGATTTAAAGGTATTTACTTAAGCAAGTTACTTGCATGTGAGCACACTTTGGGGGATAGTTATTCACAAGGCTTTTAAAGGAGTCTAAAAGCTGCAGTCACTTAAATCCTGTTGAAATTCAGTAGCTGTTGGGTCCTTCTGTGTTTGAATTCAAATAAAGCTTGAACTTGTCTTTACATTTTATCTCCTCTTCTATTTAAAATGGAACAGCTGCACTTGACCTTGTGGATCATAAACCCTCTTGGGTCGATGAGAATCTGCAGCACATCCATTACTGTCCCTGAACTTGTTGTTTGCTGGACTCTGGCAGGTTTGTATCCAGGAATATTTTAATCTCTGCCTCCCAAGAAACTCCTTCATACCCCAGAGACACGTTTTATTTGGGGCTTTCACGTGGTCTGGACACCCTGGTGCTCCTGGGAGAGCTGGAGCACCAGCACCTTGTGACCTTGCTCAGGAACGAGGTGCTGCTCCACAGCTCGGGCTCCAAGCTGTCCCCGAGGGGCTGCTGGCACACACTGGCAGCTGGAGGAGCAGCAGCTTCTGCAGCCGAGGAGGGCAAAGACAGGGAATGTGCTCTGGTTCCATGGCAGCAATTAGCTGGCACAGCTCTAAGGGCTGAGGTGTTTTTGACTCCTCACACCTCTCCCCTTGCAGGTGCCATGAGAGCTGGTACTTCCCAAGTGGAAAACTCACCCAATTCCATCCTGTTTCCCTCATGTCTTTCCAGATACTGTTGTTCTGCCTTCTTCCAGCACGCCAGTGCTCCTATGCCTCTGACAAGTTCAGCTGAAGATCAGGATAATAAAGGGACCTCAAACCCAAGGAGGATTCCCAGACATGACTGTGTTTCGTTCCCATCACAGGACCACGTGCTCAGGGACTGCCAAGGACAGGGCAGCGAGTTCACCCAGGGCTTTGGGGAGCTGTGCTTGGGCTGGAGGTTCTCCATAGTCTGGGGTACTTATTGATGGAACCAGCACGAAAAGGGTCCCCCTGTTCAGTTTTACTGTGTTTTAACACACAAGCTGTGACTGTACAAGTAATTCCTCAGGTGAGAGGGGCAACTTTTGTAACTTTTCTGCTTAAACTGCATGGATGGGATCACTGATCTGGGGTATGTCAGGCACCAGGAGTTTCAGTTGAAGACACAGAAGTTGCATGGAAAAATTCTTATTGACCACCATGAGATTTGGGTGAAGATCCACTGAATGATGCTGAGATAAAAATAACCATTTCTGTGTGGGACCTGAGCCCTGGTTCACCCAGGGATTCAGGGAGCTGTTGGAGTTCCACCCATCCCCTGGGCTGTGCTTTTCTTGCCCAGTTCACAGCTTCAACCTGTGTTCCATGTGACGTGGGTACTGGTGTCACAGCTCAGTGTAATTATACATATTCTGTTACATAACTGCTCTCTTGAAGGCCTGACTCTTCCTCTGTTAAAGACTTCATAAGCAGAGACTGGGACTCTGAGGGCTGGGAAGTGCACACGTGGCCAGGGGAAAACAGTCTGAGAGGCTGTTCTGGAGAGCTGAGTCTCGCAGAGGCTCGAGTGAAATTCTGGCATTTCTGCATCACGTGTGCAGACCTTCCATGCAGGAGGAGTGTGGACCTTCCCCACAGCATGGCCTGTGCTTCATCTGTGACACTCAGTTGTAAACTTAATTTCCAATATCTGAGGCTCTTTCACCTCAGTATTAAAAAGCAACCTCTCAATTGTAATTACAGGAGCAATAATGTTGGGGATTTTGCTGGAAAAAGCAGATCTGCCTGTCAGAGAGCCAGGAATCTGCTTCTGCCAATGATCTTCATGCAGCCAACCTGTGGGTTTCATGAAGGAAATGTTCTTCCTCCTTTCTGGAAGGTGAAGGACATGACTGGTCCCTTTGTCTGCTGGATGTTTACTTTGCAAGGGCAGAATCAGGTTTTGATGCAAACAGGCGCTTTTTGCCTGCAAATCTGTTCCTTCCCCAAAACTCTGGAGCCCAATAACAGGCAGGTCCTGAGCACAGACAGAGCCTGTTGGCAGCACATCCTGACCTGATCACAGGTGAAATATGAGGAAATTACTCCATTTGCTGCAGACACCTTAGGATTTATTGATTGATTTATTTATTGCTTTGCCACTGTGATCATTGCCTGTTCCCTTCCAAAGGGAGGTGGACGGGGATTTGACATAAACCTTGGAACCAATAACAGCAATATCCTTTCTCCAGAACTATTCTTTATTTGAGTCAGTAGGGGATGAAAGACACAACACCACCTGCAGGTCACTGTACAGACCAGGCACCCTCATCCTCCAGCTCCTGGGCAGCCCATGCAAAATAATCTGTGGCACCAGTCCTGGAATATCTGGAAAACATTTTCTGCACTAGAGAGTTACTATCACATTGTCACCAATTAACTCTTACTGGCAGTCTCAGAACTGGAAAAACCCACCCTGACCCTGCAGCACCACCCAGGCTGGGGACTCTGACCCCACAGCACCCACCCAGGCTGGGGGCTCTGACCCCACAGCACCCCTGACCCTGCAGCACCACCCAGGCTGGGGGCTCTGACCCCACAGCACTCCTGACCCTGTGGCACCACCCAGGCTGGGGGCTTTGACCCCCTGCACGGGGCTGGGCTGGGCAGTTAAACTGGGCATTTGAAGTGCTGCAGTTTCAGGCAATGTTTGGCATCCCAACAACCCCACCACGGGTTTGTATCACTGCAGTGTCTCTGCTCATCCTCCCTGCTCCACCTGTGCTGGACCCACAGCCTCCCCTCCAGGTGGCACTGCCTCCAGCCACGGGCACAGGTGGGTGGCAGTGGTAGGGGGATTGTTTTCAGCTGTGCTGAGCAGTCTTGCCCAGGGTGGGGCTTTCTGGGGGTGGAGGTTTCCCAGCCCAGGGATAAAACCTCTCCACCAGGTCCTGCTGTTCCCTCTGTGAGAGAATTCCTGCTGTTCCAGCGTGGTGCCCTCCAGCCCAGCCCAGCCCAGCCCTGTGCTGTGCTTGGCTGCTCTGGGCTCTCACCCTCCCCGTGTGCTGTGCTGGCCAAAGCAACCTGCTCTAGACAGCCCTTCCTGAGCATAGAGGAGCCCAGTGGAGCTGGTAGGTCGTGCTGTGCCCTCAGGGACCTCTGTGGCTGGGGGGTGCTGGGTGGGTCCTGGTGGCACGTTGGTGTTGGTGGCTGATGGTGCTGGACATGCAGCTCCTCCAGGGATGAACCTTGGTGTGTGGGGGCAGCTCTGAGGGCTCAGGTGGCTCTGTGCCCTGTGTGGGATGATGGAAAAGGCTGGAAGTGGAGAGGCTCTGACCCAGGATGCCCAGAGTGTTTGTCCCAGGCATGACTTTCCCATGGACACACACCTTTCCCAAACAGCATCATCCTGCAGAGTAATGAACTTGTATCTGTTCAAGTCGGAGCCAGAGCACTCTGAGTGCTTCCTGATTGAGCTGTGGGGCTTCCCAGGAGGGTTCCTTGGAAGCAAAGGGCAACTGAGGATTTCTTACAATACAAGGAGGAAGAGGGAAAGCACATCTCTCTACACATTAAGTTCTCTAAGAGGAGTCAATGACTTGGAGGTGTGATCTCTGCTTCCACCTGGCAAGTGAGAAGACAAAGGCCCTGCTGGGGGATGTGAATGGAGAGCTTTGCAAACAGCAGCATTTTTCCTGCTGTTATCCTGGCCTGTATATGAGCCTTGGGAAAAAATGAAGAAGTGGGAAAAAGATACAGATATCAGAGTTCTTGTTCCCAGTGCTTGTAAGGCCCCCAGGGAGAAGTAATTGGAAAATACTTCAGCTCATATTGTTTTAAGGCAGCCACATTCTGCTTTAAAATTGTAGTGCAATAATTTTCTTTATTGATGTGCAGAATCTTGGTGAATTCAAAAACATTGATAAAGAGCAGTTGGGAAGAGTTCTCTTTTCAGTGGAAATGCTGCTGTAGCTGCTGCCTGTAATGCAGTGTGGAATATCCCAGCAGGCTGCCCAGGATTCCTGCCTTTGGGAGAACAACACAGAGCTTCTGGGATACCAGTCAGGTGCTGAAGGAATTGCATGAATCCTGCCTGTTTTGGCAGGGAGAAAGAGGGGGAACAGTGTGGGAGGAAGGGGCTCCAGTCCTGCCTCGAGCTGATGGGAACAAACCAACTCCAGGAGGCAGAACTTCCTCGGAGAACTAAAAGTGGGCACCATCGTGACCTCTGCCACGACTGAGGAGTGCTGGGACATTGGGGGTGGTAAAGGGGGTTTCAATGGTCTCTCTCATATTGGGCTGTTCTGACTCGGTGCCCCAGAGGAATTATTTGCCTGTGGGACTCTGTGTTGTGATGTGTAGTTGATGTCACAGGATTTTTTTATAGGTGGTGACAGAGAAAATATCTGCTTTTTTTTTGGTATGTTATTTGATCTTGAACTCCCAAGAGATTCCAAGGAAGGAAAGGGGCTGATGATCCACCTGGAGTGTGTAGGCTGAGAGCACAGAGAGGTCAGGACTGACACTGTTTCATGTGAAAGGGAGGGGGCAAAGCTGCTCCTAGGTCAGAGACCATGACCTGGCTGTGAGACTTGGCCTTGTGTGTTCCTCACAGATATTTGTGTCCTGATGGAAATTCTTGCAGTGCTTGAATTAGTTCATCAAACTGGTAAATGATGAGATTGTTTACACGTGGTTTTTAAATACCTGTGTCTGGTGGCTTGGCAAGTCACACACATTTGTGAATCCTTCCACAAGCAGCATGTGAATGTCAAGGCAGATCTTGCCTGGTGTTAAAAGTTCTGTCCTTAATCTGTTTGCTGTGTTTCATTAGCACCTCTAGGCCGTTAGTGAAGTGACACCCCAGGGGGAAGAGAGGAATCAAATGACAGTGTAGGTGATGTCTGACATTAGCCAAATGTCAGCCTTTCTGATGGAGGCATCAAAATTAATCTGAAAATGTTACACCATTTTAGTCATTTTCCTCAGAGATTGGCAATATGAGAGGAGGCTGATGGCATTTTGATTATAGTCTCAAATTGCAAAGACCTTGCAGAACACACCTTCTCCTCTCCTATAATTAAAACCTGCTGTCACCTTGATCTTTATTACATTTCTCCATGTCCTGGCAGGTCTCTTGTGTTTTGTGTGCTATTGATCCCTGTTGTTTTAGCAAATGCAACATGTCAATATTGCTCAGATGAGCAAGTGGCTCTTGCAGTTTGTAAAGGTAGAGGGAAAATACGTGGCAGCATCAGCATGGTAAGAGTGTCAAGGAACTGGCACCCAAACAGGTGTGAGACAGTGAGGTCAAGCCCTGACTCACCAAAAAGCTGGAAGCCCTCGGGTTAATCCCACTCAGGGGATTCCAGAGGGGCTCCCTGGGACTCTCCTTAGGACCAGGTCTGCTGTTTGTTAGGCCAGCACACCTGGAACACCCAGAGTGTGGAATGTAAGGGCATTTTTAAAGTAGTAGATTGATTGCCCATTGACTGCAGGTCTAATTTTTGGCAGTGGATTCTGCTGCAGAGGGAACCAAGGGAGGCTGTGCCAGGGGCTTCTTCTGGACTGCCTTATCCTAAAGATTTCCAGAAGGTTCCCTGTCAGTAGCTTTTATTTGCTGGTGTTTCTGCTGAGAAATGCCTTTGGAAAAGTAAGTGGTCTTTAATTGAGCTGTACCAAACTTGCCTTCCCCAGTGCAGAGCAGGTGCTGCGACAGCACCAGTGGCAGTGAGAGGAGCTCAGGCCAGAGTCTGCTCAAGGAAATTCAAATGGTATGGAAGACAAATGCCCAGACAGGAAAAATCCCATAACAGTCCTAAAGCAATCAGGGGGAAAGTTATGCAGATATTTGGACTTTCCATTTTAATGAGACTCTTTGGAAACCTTCGTGCATTTGCTTTTGCTGTTCTGGGCTTACAGAAGGGACGAAACAGCGACTGTAAAGAGAAAATTTGGCATTAATATCAGCGAAGAAAAGGTTTATGTTCAGTATTAAATTCCTTTGCAGAACCCTCTGCATATAGTGAATAAGTAGAAATAGATTTAAGAAACACTGTAAAATTAAACTTTATAAGATTACTTTTTTATGAAATATGCAGGAGCTGCCACATAGAATAAATGTATGTTTTTCATTATATTTTTATTACGCATTTAAAGCACATTAAGGAGCAAACAACCATCAAAGAAAAAGAAACTTATTAGATTTAGCAAGTAATCATATGGGGTTTATGTATGGTTATATTTCTTGAGAGCAGGGAGAGATGCATGTCAGGTGTCCTTCCAGGCTGTTCCGTGCGCCGTCGCTCTCGGGGAGCACAATATTAACGGCTGCTCCGCTCTGCTCCTGCTGCACCGAGCAGCGTTTTGTCTTTTTTATTACAGCTTCTTCTAAGTGTGCCATTACAGCTGCAGCGACCAGGAGAGCATCTGGAACAATGTGTGGCTTTGGGGTTTGTTTCTAAATGGGCCTTAGTTGGTGTGTGAGCTGCTAAACTGCTTAACCATTAAGGTGAACGTTTGTGGTTTAGGGAGTGGTGTTGAGTTGCTCCACATTGTCCTCCAGAAACAAAATCTCTGCTCTTACAGGAGGAATTCTGTGATTAACTTTGTTCTGGAATATTTAGTGATCCAAGATGGGTTTTATATTTCAGTTTCTCTTTAGTGGATAATGTTATTTGTCATCTGTTCTTCATCAGAGTTTAATCTGCCTCAGATTTTGGTCTCTCCCAGACACACCTCCACTGCTTTCTCTCCTCCCTGTCCCCAGCCCTGATGGCTCTGCCTCCCAGCTGAGCTCTGTAGCTCCAGGACCCCCACCTGCCTTGCCTGGAGTTCCTGGTGCTCTGGGAGCTGTGCAGGATGTTCAGGTTGTGGGAATTGCCCCCTTGAGGTGCAGTCCTTGGCTATTGCTCCTGAATATCAGGGGTTATTTCTGTGTTTGGGAGGCTGCTGGAGGCAGCTCCTCCTGTCGGAGTGCCCAGGTCTCAGAGATGTGTTGCTGAGGGGTGTTTGACAAGTGCTTGTGTGTATCTGAGTCTCTCTGATCAGCAAAGCCTTTCAAAGAGTGGCATTGGCAACTGGTGCTGCGAGACGTTTAAATCCCAGAATGGGTAAGGCTGGAAGGGGCACGGTGGGTCCCTGGCCCAACCTCCTGCTCCAGCAGGGCCAGCCCAGAGCACAGGAGTGTGTCCAGGTGGCTCTGGAATGTCCCCAGTGAGGAGACTCCACTGCACAGCAAAGAGGTTCTTCCTCATGTTCAGGTGGCACTTCCTGGGCACCAATTTCTGTCCCACTGCTGGGCCCCCCCCGAGCAGAGCCTGGTCCCTGCTCTGCCCCCTCCCTGCAGACATGGGGAGGTCCCCTCTGTCTCTCCTCGAGGCTGAGCAGCCCCAGCTCCCTCAGCCTTCCCTCCTCAGAGATGCTCCATCCCTTCACTGTCTTTGTTCTAAAGGGTTACAAGCAAGTTGCCCTCGAGTGGTTTTGCTGCTGGTTTCACAGATCTCAAGCAGGGCTGCTGGACATGTGGGCCTACTTGGGGGGTCTGAGGGAGGAGTGCCTGGCCCAGACCCTCTGAGCAGAGGGGCAGAGGTGACTCTGGCAGCTTTGGGGATGGCAAAGTGGGCTGCCAAGTGTGCCCAAGGCTGAGCTTGCTCACCTACCATTTGGCAGGGGCTTTCTGGGCTGGTTGCAGATGGCCATGGCATTGGTGTGAGTTTGGGTCAGTGCTGGAAGGAACTTGGAGTGCTTGGCCTTGGTGATGCCACTGCTGTAAAGTTAATGTGGGTAATGAATGGCACTTGAACGGAGCTGCCAAAAGGGCAGTGCTTGTTTTCATGCTGAACCACTCCAGTAAATTTAGCAATGAGACTTGACATTCTCTGCCTAATAAGAGCAATTTTTATGCTCAGATTGTGACTCTTTCTATAAAAGAAAACTAACATTGAGCAGTGGTGTGTGGCTTCAGCAGTGGCACTTTCCATAAATGTCAGGGTGTTCAGTCATTTGGCTGACAAATGGCACTTCAGAAGCAAATTATTTGGTTTTGTGGCCACCTGACTTAGATGTGTGTAACAGTTTTGAAAGAGTGGATTTCTTTTCAGGAACAGTCAATTACAGATTCATTTGAATGAGTATTTTGGGGATTCCATATTTACATGCCACCTATAATTGGAGCAACATCCCTGGATTTCTTCTTCGTGGAAGCTCCTTGCACAACTTTTCTGTTGTGTGTTAAATATAAGTTTACTAATCCCTGTATTAATGTAGGAAAATGAATTCAGGGTATTCAGCTGTAGTGGTCTGGGGTGCTCTAGAGAAGCAGCTCTGGTGCTCCAGGGAATGAGATGCAGCTGAAAATTGCCCTTGGAAGTGTGAGGAGAAGAAGTTCTGCTGTTCCACAGCAGGTGAGGGATGTGGCACCATGGTTGGCTGCTGAGGGTTTTCCTTAGAGCTTTGTGAAAGCCAGATCAATATTTTGATGCAAAACTCCTTGTGCATCTCTCAATGAAACTATCTCAGAGCTGAACTCTGAGGCTACTCAGCTTTTGTGACCCACTGAATGCTTTGTGTGGCATTTAATGTGGAGTGAGCCCAAATTCATTAACATCAAAGCATCTCCAGCACTGGAGCAGTCAGTTATGAACATATTCTGAACATGAGTGATGGCCACCAAAAGCTATAAGAAAAACAGTGTGAACCTTGAATGAATACAGGAATTCTTCCTAAAGCACCAGTAAGGGGATTTACTGTCTGTATTTTGGCCACCACACTGCTAGAAAAGCATTGCTGCTTCCTTGCACTTTCCTTCCATGTGACTTCTGTGCTTTAGTTTTGAACTATTTAATTAAAATATTAGGATGTCAGGAAGAAATTCCTCCCTGGGAGGGTGGGCAGGCCCTGGCACAGGTGCCCAGAGAAGCTGTGGCTGCCTCAGCCCTGGGAGTGTCCAAGGCCAGGCTGGATTCCCTTGGAGCAGCCTGGGCTGGTGGGAGGTGTCCCTGCCCATGGCAGGGGGTGGCACTGGAGGGGCTTTAGGGCCCCTTCCATCCCAAAGCAGTCTGTGATTCTATGAAAAAATCTGTCTGGGTGCATTGAGCTGTTTCTGGAAGTGTGTGGAGGGATGGGCAGTGCCTTTGCAGGGGGACATTTGCTCCTGTGCTCAGCCAGTCTGAGGCTCCATCGCCTGGGAGCTTAACCAAAGATAAAGACAGTCCTTTGCTTCTGGTCTCAAAGAAAGTGTCCTGGCAGAGCAAGAAAAGCCAAAGAAAGATTTAAAAAAATTACAGAAACAGGGATGTCACTGTCTATAACTGGGGATTGTTAATTGTTTTTTCATTATTATAAAATTTAAGGAGACTCCCTGTTTGTTTGAATGAAATTACCAAGAAAGAACAGTAACCACAGGAGGGGATTAATTTACTAATTCAGAGATAAAAACCTGCTTTGGTTGGGTGATGGGAGACTCCTGAGTGCAGGCAGCAATCACAGCTGACCTGGAAAAATATCCTCCAAAGGCAGCAGGGGAAGGAAGGGGCACTTGCTACAGCAGCCACTTCAGAATAACTTCCTTGTTTTACTGAGATTCAGCTGAATTCTCATCTCAGACAAGAGAGCCTGGTTTGGGGCAGTGATATTTCATGTAATTTTGGACTGATGAAGAATTGGAAAAGGATTATTTTATAGATTCTCTCGGTAGTTCATGTAGAATAACAATGGCTGGTGTTTTATTTCCAAATCAATGTGATCCTCTGATAGTTTATTTAAGCACAATTTCACTTCAGGTGGCAGCCACCCCTCAGGAGGTCCTGCCCATCAAACAGAGGCAGAAAATGTGATCAAGGTTTATATAAATAATGTCTGATGTTTGTTTTCTGTCCCAGTGGGATGGGATAGTGCAGGTGTTGCCTTTGTAGAAATACTGTAAGATTTAGTGAGTAATGGCTTTAAAATTGAATCTGTGCAGTCTGTTTCCTGCAAATGAACTTCTCCTGCTGTGGAGTGATCCTGGTCCCGTGGCCCTGCTCAGGGCTGAGCCTTTGCTGTGTTGGACAGGACTGATTGTCACCTTGCCACAGGTGTGACAGTGACTCCTGCCCACTCTGGAGGCACACACTGAGCAACTGCCTTGCAGCCTGGAGCAGTCCCTGGCCAGTCCACACAGCCTTTGTTTCCTTTATGCTTTGCTTCAGGATTCCTGTCACTCTGTTCCCATACTTAGTGTCTGTATTTTTATATATGACTTTCTTGAATAGTTTAAATTAATGTTCAGGCAATTACCATTCCCCTCATGTATTTAGGGTGCATGTGTAATTGTCACTTGGACAGTTAATTGCCCTGTTTAATGGTGATATATCAATTTCCTCATTAAGCACAAAGACTGAAAGGACTGCCACGTGCACAGGCAGCTTTGAAGGATCAGCTGCTCAGACAGTGCTTGCCAGCAGAACAAACATGCCAGAAAGTGGTTGAACTGCACTGGAAGGTGCTTTCAAACTGGCTCTGAGATGTCTCCATCAAAGATGTGCACTGAGTTTTGAAAGAGGTAAGTGGAAGAAAGGCTTCCATTTTGGGTTTGAAACATTCAACCCCAAGGGAAGACTGAACAGACGAATTGTAGAGATGGGAAGATGGCAGTTTCTGCTGGTTCTGGATCTCCAGAGATATGTCCCCAGCCCTGGGGCACGTTCTTTGCATTCCTCTCCCCCACACCTTTGGTGCACCATCTCCCCTTCTTAGACTTCCCCCACCCCAGGTACATTATGGCTTTTCCAGCAGCCTTGGAAAGTGAGTGGCTCTAAAACTGGTCCACCCCCTATTTCATACCAAATGATGTCAAACTCATATTCTATAGGTCTGTCTCTATCTATTGCCTGTGCTCAAACAGTCCTTGTTCTTTCCAGGTCCTCTTCCACCCCTCCATATTGTAGGCAATAGTCCATTAGGAGGGGGTAGATACTTCAGACAGCAAAAAGCAGTTCATCATTGGACACCAACAGCAGCTCAACCCAAGACAGGGGGCTTGGGGTGGAAAAGTTTGGAATTATTCATCCAAACCTTGAGTCTACAGACACCCCCATCCACCTGGGTCCTTCTGCACACAGAGCCCCAAAGGATTCTGGTGCTGTTTGTGTGAGCTCAGAGGGCAACAAAGCAGAAGGAAAGGAAATATTTTGTGTTGATTTTAGAAGCCAAAATAAGAGTGAATTTTTTTCTGCCTTAGGATCAGGTTGCAAAGTAGTTACTGGAGACTTCTGTGTGATGTTATAGACATGAACAGATTTGACAGGATTTTCCTTTCCCCATGGAATTTAGAGTAAATAGAGATAAATTATCTCATCTGTTTTCTGTTTATTAACTGGGACTGTATCAAATTAAGTGCTTCCAGTATTGCTGTGAGATGGAGGTAGAATCACTGCACTGTATTGAATCATTTCTCTGCCAGCATCAGCTCCCAGGCAGGTGGGACCTGAGGAATTTGGTGCCCTGTGCTTGTCCACATGTGTGTGTGTGCATGTGCAGAGATGCTGCTTACAGGGCATAGCCTGGAAATACCCCCTGGGAGTCTTTTATTCCTCTTGGTACTTCTTGTCTCTCACAGCTTTGATACAGCACAATCCTTTATGCCCAGTGAAACTGATACAACACAATCACTGGGGCCAGTTAAATGTTTTCTGTGCAGACAACCTTTTCCTGAAGCAACAAGTGGGTATTTGTGTAAGTGAGACTTTTCGAGCTGTGGTACAGGTTGGAGTCTGGACCCCACTTGGGCAGGGACAACCAGCTGGTGGTTTCACCTGGTTTCTTGGGTCACATCCACCTGAGCTTTGAGGTTCTCCAATGATGGAGACGACACAGCTCAGGAACACCTGATGTGTGAGCAGCATTTGTTGCTGCAAGTGTCATGCAGAGAATGGAAAAGCTTCCTAGGACAGGTGAGAAATACACTGTGGTCTCATGGATTAATTTAAACAGCCTCCCCCTTGCTGCTTTTGCTGGGTCTAAAATCTCTGAATACTTTTGAATGACCTGTTTCAACAAACAGTTGGTGCTTGGACAGGTCCATGTGCCCAAACTGGTTGTTCATATTTCTTGTCTATAATCACTTTTATTCTGGAGTAACACGTGGGTTCCAAACAGCACTTTGATGTACAATAGTGTGTTGATGTGGAGGATTCATTTGTTTGTTACCTGCAATTCTTTGTTCAGAAAACCCCTAAATAACCTTTAAGACCTTTCCCACTCCACCCTGTGAAGGCTGCACTTACAATACAGCTTTTCCTTGCCGTGGGCTTTCCATTCCTGAGCAGCCTCTGCCTGGGAGGTGCCAGGGCACAGGTTGGTTCCTGCTCCTGAGGGATCTGTTGGTCACACTTCAGTGGCACCTGCGCAGCTCTCAGGGCCCTGGCAAAGCAGCACAGCCTCTCCAGGGGCTCAGGAACATCCATGGGGGGACAACAGTCCTTTGAGCACAGAAGTGCTTTTCTGCCTGGAGAAGGTGGAGAGCAGAGATCTTTTCTTTCACCACCTCATGGTCCTGCAGCAAAAACATTCCTGAGAGCAGCACTTGAGAAAGGGTAGAAGTAGCACCTGTGTCTTATCACAGGCAGAGTTTTGTGTCCTTTAGCAGCCATGTGGTGGTGGCAGCAGTGACCCCCTGAGCTGTGAGCATCACAGTCTCCTGTTCTGCTCTTCCACTGACAGTCCTTGCAAGGTTGAGCCACATTTCCTCTGTCTTTTGTAGGAGTGAGTGGAGCAAATCCTGCCCATGAAGAATGTTTTGTGTTGCCTCTGAATAATTCCAGCTGCACAGAGGGTGCTGACTGCAGCTTTCCTCACTTGGTTAAGTTCCCTCTGAAGTGCAGGTGATGATCCCAAGTCTTGGTGACTTCTCTGTAAGGGCCTTTTTTTGTATGGTGGTTTTGGGGTTTTTGGTGTTGTTTTTTTTTTTTATTTGGTTGATTTCGATTCCCAGACTGGTTTGAGTTACAAAGGAACTAAAAGCCCACCCAGTGCCACCCCTGCCATGGGCAGGGACACCTCCCACCAGCCCAGGGTGCTCCAAGCCCTGTCCAGCCTGGCCTTGGACACTCCCCAGGGCTGGGGCAGCCACAGCTTCTCTGGGCACCTGTGCCAGGGCCTGCCCACCTTTATAGTAAGGAATTGCTTTCCAATATTTCTTTTTCTTCCTCTAATCTCTTTTCTCTTCTTGTGAACCAGCCTTGGGAAGCCAAATGGAATGTCCTGGGACTTTGATCCTCTTTTTCCTGATCATATTTTCCTTGTTGGAACATCTTTCCCTACCTTCCCCAAGCTACAAGTGTTTAGTAACTAAACCAGACAGCAGTTTGAGCCAGTATCATTTGTGCAATATGGGGCTCTGTCCGTGATCACTTTGGGTAATGCAGTGATGGTAATGAGGGGTCATTGCCAAGTGCCTTCTAGATACAAAAGGAACCAAATTCTTCTCAGACTCAGGGTTTAAATTAAGCCTAATGTTGAGAGAGGTCCCGTTGAAGGGAATGGAATCACTTCAGAGGTGTTGGCTGGATTACACCACTCTGGGGTCTATTCTCTGCAATTCACTGCAGGGGTGGGGAGTGGAACGAGGCCCAGGCTGTGTTTGGCAGCTCAGGGTGGGGAACACTCTGGGACACTCATCAGCCCCAGGGTTCCCACTGCCTGGAAAGGCTCCAGGGGTTTATATTGCAAGTCAAACACTGCACAGCCTGGGCCTTCAGAGTGTACAACTGGTGTTAGAGCTGGCACATGCAGCGTTTAGATCAGCTGGGCATTGTCTGGGTGCACATTTGTGTGACAGTCTGGGTGGTAATTAAGTCCTTGTTCTCTTCCCTGGCAAGAACAAACATCAACATGTGTTGCAGGAGGGAGGTTTGGATCAGCAAACAACAAACTTTGTGAATGAGAGGAGAGTTAAATACTGGAATAGAGTCACTGAATTTCCTGGAATCCCTATGCCTCCCTTTCCATAGATTTTTGGAGGTTGTGCTGGCACAGCTTTAGTGTTGCTGCTTCTGTTTGTGGCACTGAGAAGGACTGGGCAAATATTGGAGACTTATTTTTATGATGACAATTTTATTCAAACAAGCCCAGTAGAAGGTCTTATGGGAAGTGACTTAATGTTTGCCCTTTTAATACCTATCCCATGATTAATAAGTATCCAGAGTGATTCTTGCCCATGTGCTGTTTAAATAAAATGTTCTTGTGTTGACCTGTTTTCCATGGATCTGTTTGAGATTCCTTATTAATACTGTACTTTTTGTATGTGTGTCTTGAAAGCAACTGAAATGTGATTTAGGAATTAAATAATACAAATGTGCTGCTGGAATTGGCTTTACTCACTGGCCAGGAACAACCCACCAGAAGTATTGCTTTAATTTTAAAGCTGACCTTTTCTGTTATTTAGCAGAAAATCAATGATTCCAAAAGGAAATAGACCTTTTTTTGCTGGGGAGGACATTCCTGCAGGCTATGAAAGACTGAGGGACTGTGCTGTGCTAATCCAATAAGGACATTTTGGATTAAGCAGTTTGTGGTTGTTTGTGCCAATAATGGGTCAAAGTTGCCTGTGCAGCCCCAGAGTCATGGAATGGGTTGGGTTGGAGGGGACCTTCCAGCCCATTCAGTTCCACCCCATGAAGAGCTGTGCCCCTGGTCTGTGTCGTGGAAAAAGGTCTGTCAGGTTAAGGATAGTTTTAGAACCATTGGGAAGCTTCTTGAAATCCTCCTGGGAAGTTAAATAAAAGCCCAACACATCGAGGGAATTCTGCAAAGGGATGCAAAGTACTTGGAAACAGAGGTTCCCTTTTTCTGCTGAACCCACTACTGACAACTCCCAAGCTGTCTATAAAAATATGCTGATATTCTTTTAGAAATATCCTGTACCCCCGTGGGGAGGGGGCTGTGGGGGGGGGGGGGGTTGGCCCCCATGGGGAGGGGGCTGTGGGGGGGGCGGCCCCCGTGGGGAGAGGCAGAACAGGCAGAGGGATGGGGGGTCCCAGCATGGTCTCCTGGGTCTTGGCCAGCCCTGTCCCTGCTGGTGCTCCCTTTCCTGAGCTTCAGGGAAAGGAAAGAAGGAAAGCAGAATTTTCAGCTCTTGTTTTAAAACCCCTTAAAAGAAGAGGCACAAATAAAGCCAGTTTTGAGTGTTTTATTTATTTTCAGGAGGGAACAAATCTCCTGAGGAGACTTTTCCTTAGCTGTTCACTTAGACATAATATCCTGTTCTCTTTCTGATCTGGGGACTTTAAGGACACGAAATTATGTCTCTGTCACTGATTCTGGAGATGTCTGAGAAACTCTTGCTTAAATGAAGACAGGCCTTGCACTGCTCTGTACCCTTTGCTGAAAATTCAATTACTTGTGTTCTCTCAAGCACAGCTGTGGGTGTGACTTGTCTGTCGGGGTGGTGAGAACAAGGTTTGTGTTCCTGCTCTCCTCATCTGCTGTGCTGCCCTGTGCCCACCCACAGCTCTGGAGAGTGTCCTGTCCAGTGGAGGGGCTTTAAGTCCCTCCCTGGTTCTGCAGTGGTGATACTTTAGAGGTAACATCACAGCTGGGTGTAGAAGGACATGAGGGAGCCTGTACAGCTTCTTGTATTTCTCTTTTTATGACCATGTTCACCACTAAACTGTGTCCTCAGGTGTCATATCCATGTGCTTTGAACACTGCCAGGGATTGTGACTCCACCACCTGGGCAGCCCATTCCAGTGCTTTACAACCCTTTCCATGAAAAACTTTCCCTAATCAACAATCTAGTTCTTCTCTGGTGCAACTGGAGGCCATTTCCTCTTGTCCTGTCACTTGTTAACTGGGAGAAGAGACCCAGCCCCACCTGGCTCCAACCTGCTCTCAGGGAGCTGTACAGGGTGAGAAGGTCTCCCCTCTGTCTTTTCTCCAGGCTAAACAACCCCAAACTGAATGTCCCATCATCCTCTGCTTTCGTGCCTTTACCTACCTCTCAAATATGTATTAACAGTTCCTTGATTGAAAAGCTGTTAATTGAAAATGGCCTGCTGAAAACTTAGAAGTGTTGAGCTGCTCCTGGAGGTAAAGAGTTGCCCTTGCACGTGTGTTCGATGGAGAAATGTGAGTGCACCCTGAGCTGCTGGTCCTTTGGGAAGCTGTTGTGAACTGAGACTTCAGATCTCACAGGAGCACAATAACCAACAACAGTGAGAGGATTCATTCAACTCGAATGTGGTACCTCTCTAAATAAGGATGGCTCTGCATTTAGAGCTCTCAAGTTGGCACCTGAAACACAAATTAGGCACTTACAGGCATGTGGGGTTTGTTATTTTTCTCCCCAGCTAATGTAGCTCAGGAATTAGATTTGTCAGTAGGTCTTTTCTAGATAAATGGAAATCAAAATTGCAGCCACAAAGAATAATTTCATGAGTTGCCTTTTTTTTTTTCTTCTGGAAAGCCTCAAACCACTTCAAGTGTATGAAATGTCCCCAGTTAATTGCTGTTACAGCGTTGGGCTCTGAGGAGATGAGCTGCTCTGGCAGGTTCTTTGTGATCTCTGTTTATTGCTGTGTTTTGAACACACTTACTGGGCCACACTTTATTACTGGCTATTGATGGGGAGGTGAGAGGTCTGTGCTTCTCACAAGTGGTTGTATTGGTTGACTTCAGGCACTAAATTGTCAGGCAGAGGTGAGCAATAAAGGCTGAAAAACTGTACATGGCTCTGCAAACCCCTCTTGCATTAATGACAGTGAGACCTTTCTGTGGCCAAGTGGTTTTTGTGATGGTGATGATCACCATGAGGCAGGAAATCATTGATTCCCTGGGTCGATTGCACTGAGAGTCAGTAAAGCACCTTGTGCCACCACAGCTGAGTGTGTTGGTGGGTTGGAAGCTCTTCTGCCCACACCCCCCAGCAGCAAGAGAACCAGCCCGTGTTTGCTCTGGGTTTCTCTCCCCTCCATCAGTGTGTGGGTCACTCTGGCTGTTTGCCCTGGGTTCCTCTCCCTTCCATCAGAGTGTGGAGCTGTTTGCCCTGGGTTCCTCTGCCCTCCATCAGTGTGTGGAGCTGTTTGCCCTGGGTTCCTCTCCCCTCCATCAGAGTGTGGAGCTGTTTGCTCTGGGTTCCTCTCCCCTCCATCAGTGTGTGGGACACTCTGGCTGTTTGCCCTGGGTTCCTCTCCCCTCCATCAGAGTGTGGAGCTGTTTGCCCTGGGTTCCTCTCCCCTCCGTCAGTGTGTGGAGCTGTCCGAGGTGTCCAGGGAGGAGCTGCTGTCCGGAGCCACCCACAGTGCAGTGCTGAGGAGTCAGCGGGGCTGGTGGCACTTCCAGGGCTCAGCAGCACACCCTGTGCTCACTCAGCCCTTGATAGCTCTCCCCAGAGTTGTTGTGTGATTTTTCTCCTCTTGATATCTTGTGCTGCCTAATTTTTATTGAGTTTTTTTGCATTTTATTTGGGCCTGTGATTGAAGGGCGAGTGCCTGACCTGACAGACCTTGTGAAGGAGCCTGTGCAGGCACAACACAATGAGCTGGGGTTGGGTGTCTAAAACTGAAGGATGTGAAAGAAATCAGGTCCCCCACGCAGGATTTATGCTGGGCTGTCTTTTCCCCTCTGTGTGTGCCTCCTCCTGGTTGTTTCCAATTACTTCATTGCCTGCTCCCAGCCTCACATTTCTGCCTGGTGTGAGGTCTGAGCACTGAACACCCTTCAGTGTCAGCTATTCCCCTCCTCAGCTGGAGGCTGGAAATGGTCCTCTTCATCCAGCTCAGTGTCCCAGCTGACACTGATGTGAAATTATGATGTGGGTCTGCCCTGTGGAGGCCACAGGATCAGCCACCCTGCAGCAAAGCACAGGTGTATTTTCTTCCCAACCTTAAGACATGACAGAAGAACAGAGTGCCATGGGAAGTGTGAGTGTGGCTGCTGAGTCTGAGCCTGGAGCCAAGGGAGCAGCTTGGACTGCAGTGCTGCCCATGTGAACTGCTTCTGGCTTTGGCTGGGAGTTTGGAGAGACCCCAGGAACTGCTTCTTGTTCTCACCCTTGGCACAGCCCCTCCCACAGCACTGGCCCAGTTAAAGCCTTGGCAAAGGGTGAGACTTTGGTACAGTCTCTCTTGGTGACCAGGCAGTGTTTGGAGCCTCTTATGAAGGGGTGTTGGTTGAGTCCCCCTGTCAAATACAGACACAGGCAGGTCTCTGCTGTCTCTGCCCATCCTGGGGCACAAAGCAATGCGAGGAAGGAGGTAACAGCAGTGCCAAAGAACGAGGTGTGATTGCCAGCCTGTGCCCTGGGAGGCTGCAGGAGATGCTGCAGGTCACAGGAGCTGTGCTGCAGCAGAGAGCACAGCAGAGTTGTCTGGAGATAAGAAAAGAGCTGTCTGGAGATGAGGCAGTGCTATTCAAACAGTCATGTCAATAAGTTTCTGCATCACACCTTGACTGCCAGGAAAAGAATGGGAGTTCATTTGACTGTTCTTGTGTCATTGGATGTTCTATTTGAGTTCCCAGGAGTAGCAGGAGCAATACCCTACATAACACATTACTTTGTGTGTATGTATCTCAGTGTTAGTGCACTTATAGACACTGATAAACAACAACTTAGCCCTTTGATAGCAAAGTTTGGCAGTGTAACCTGGGTTCTATTTTTGGGGGTAAGTAAACTTAGTTCACTTCCCTGGGAGCTCCTGATGCACAGCCTCTCTGGACACAAAGTGCTGTCTGCTCTTTCCTTCTCACCTTACCCTTTCCTCCCTTCCCCTGCCTGTGCTTCCTCCCCCCACCCCAAAAGCCCAAACCACCCCTTCTTGTTTAAGCCTTTCTCTTCTTGCTGCTGCTCTGTAGGAGAACTTGTACCTGACACGTTCCTGCTGCTCATAATGAGCTTTCACTCAAGTGGCTGATCAATAGCAGAACCCAGCAGGTCTGTCTCTATTGCTTGTTTTCTCTATCTTGAATCTGCCAAGACAGATTAGACTATTGCCAAGGTCACTGGAGATGCTGCGAGTGAATGAAAACATTTCTAGTTGGCTTTTTTAGGGCAGACTGCAAAAAGGCAAGAGTGGAGCTAAAGCTGAGTGTACAATGACAGAATAAATCTGCATCAAGGGCACAGAGGGGATTCTTAAGTGAACTCTCAATGCAAGATGCACATGCCCTGTCAGGGGAGGTTGTTATGCAGCTGGCTGAGGCAAAGGGTCTTGGCAGTGCAAGGAGAGGAAGGAACAGACCAGAAATTCAGGAGCTGCAGGGGCAGAGGAACCCACTCTCCTGAAATCCAGAGACTTGGATGCTTTTCTGGTGGCAGAGATGGAGTCACAGCACTGAGAGCAGCCTCGTGCTTGTGGCACCCTCAGGCTGCTGCAGCTGGAGCAGCCTCAGCGCTGTGGGTGGGCAGTGCTGGAGCTCAGGCACAGGGCTGGGCTGCTCCATGAGCCACCTGGGCTCTGGTGTGGCTGAGGTGTCCCTGCTCCTCAGCCATGGGGCTGGGCTGCTCCATGAGCCACCTG
>JAWWLY010000024.1:714228-741971 GCA_035041215.1 Gymnopithys bicolor
GTCCTTGTCCTGGTCCTTGTCCTGGTCCTTGTCCTGGTCCTTGTCCTGGTCCTTGTCCTGGTCCTTGTCCTGGTCCTTGTCCTGGTCCTGGTCCTCTCCATCCAGGACTCTGCTCCATCTGAGCTCTCACTGAGAGCTCACCCTGGCCTGGACTGGGAGGGGGACGAGCAATTTGGTTTAGTCAGAGCAAAATGAAATGATGGGGAAGGAGATCATGTGAAATGAAACCCCCAGCCATGTGCAGGACACACTGGGAAGGGCCTCAGTTTCTTGTTTTCGTGGCAAATGAAAATTGTGATGTGAGAAAAAAGTCACAGAAGCTGCAACCAAACAACGTGGAATTTTATTGTGAAACAGGATTTTTAAGTAGAAAGGAATTTGAAAATCCCCCTTTCACAACTGGTTGCTTGGGAGAACCAAGGGAGGCACAAAAGCTTAACAATTAAAAATTACAACCTTTAAAAATAGAGATGGATTTCCTAACAAGCAGCATCTCTTCATTATCACAGACACACTTAACTGAAATATTTATTGGGGATTATGGGATGTTAAAAAATGCAACAGCTGCTCCATTTGGTTTTTTCCCTCTTCTGAAGATGTGATTTACTTAATGTTAATTCCTGATTCCTCACAGGGACCTCAGTTCATTCCAGGTTCGTCCCAGTCCTGCTCTTTCACTGTGCACTGAGGCTGAGACATCCCCAACACGTGCATGAAAACTGGGATTTCTGCCATAGAGATCAATACAGAAAATAAATGTAAATAAGTGAAGTGACAATCAGTGTCTGTCTCAGGTGGTGCAGTTTCACTCCCACCAGTGAGGCAGAGCTGGAATTCAGCTCCTGAGTTTGTTATTGGAAATAGGAGCAGGAAACTGATTTTTTTCCCAAATGGTGAGGATGCCTTTTGATCAGGAAGGCAGAAACTCACAGAAAAGCACTGAAATTTTTGGCATTTGGATAAAAGGCACAAATTATCTGAAGCTTTTGAAAGATCTCCTTGAATAATAATAAAAAAAGGCAACATGCAATTAATTTCAAAACACTCCAAGCGTTTTGAAATCCTGCTGATTTTATCTTCCACTGATTAAGAGGTAACCAGCTCCAGAAAGTGCAGGTCTTGGCAGCTCATACTGCAGAGATGTGCCAGACTAGGAAAATCAAAAATAATGGCATGTCTCTTTAGATGGACCAGAAGCAAGAGGCACCTGGCAAAGTGATTGATAAAGTTCCTGTGTAACTGTCAGAGAAGGTCTGTACCTGTTTTACATCCTCCTCTTGGAGAGTGAAGGGTTTCTTTGCCTCAATCCATCATTTTCTGCTGGCCTGGCTGTGCTGTGCAGGTTTGCAGCCTGGAGCTGCCAGGCATTGGTTGTGCCACCCTCCTCTTCCTCACTGCCCCTGTGCCAGGGCTGGGTGTCCCGGGGGCTGCTGGGGGTTGGCAGCTGCTCTGCCTTGGCTGCTCTCAGCCCCCACGGGGCCCCATCCAGAATATTCCAAGACATCAAACAGTCTCTGGCTGCCTCGGGGGCCTGTTTGTGTCTCCAGCACGTAGAACACACACACTGTTTGGAAGAGGCTGCCTTAGAAAAATGGGAATTTATGAACTCTACAAAAGAAATTTATGGTTTGGTTCATGTGTGTGACAATAGCAAGGAGTGAAAGGAACAAGATGATCTAAGATATGGGGCTGGGAAGAGCTGGTGATGCTCCTTACATGCTGAGTACCTTTGGAGCTTTGGTCTGAACCTCATGTATATATTTTTTGATTAATACAGGCACAGTCAGCCAAGTGTTACACACCAGAGGGACATGGCTGTGTCTACAGAGCAGTTCTTGCCTCTCCAGGTGCTGTTGGGGCTGGGCATTGCTGCTTCAAAACTTGTGATGAATGGGTTAATGGAAAGAAACAGGGTTGTACTTAAAAGCCCCAAGTGTGGGTACTTTTGAGGAGCTTTTCCTGCACTGCCTGCTCAGAGCCTGTGCTGGCTGGGGCTCATTTGGGGAGGGTGGGACAGTCACAGCCCCAGGGGTTTGGCTGCAGAGCTGTGGGGCCAGCACAGCACCTTGTGCTGCTCCAAAGGGTTTGCTCTGAGGAGCAAGAATTGAGCCCCAGAGAGCCAGAGCTGCTGTGGGGGAAGGTCCTGGGGCAGCAGGGACAGTGGGTGGGGGTGCTGTGGGGGGACAGCGGGTGGGGGTGCTGTGGGGGGGAAGGTGAGGGGGCAGCGGGTGGGGATGCTGTGGGGGGACAGCGGGTGGGGATCCTCTGTATCTCCTGGGGAAACTCGGATTGTGTCCAGCTGGAATCCAACTGGATGGTTGTCTTTGCTGGAAAACTTTTTGCCACCCTTGGGACAACAGCTACTGCTCCTAAAGGAAGAAAAAATCCCAGAGTGGTTTGAGTTGGAAGGGACTTTAAATCTTGTCCAGTTCCACCCCCTGGCATGGGCAGGGACACCCCCTGTCCAGCCTGCCCTTGGGCACTTCCAGGATGGAAAATCCAAAACCTGTGGGGAACTTCACTTCAAGGAGTTCTGCTGTAGATACCTGGATAAATCAGAACACCGATGGTAAGAGTCTGATTATCATTTTCCAATTTAATCACAACGACAGTGCAGGAAACAGTATCATTGCTGTGCACAGAACTGTCACATTAAAGAGCAGAGCAGGGGGTAACCTCCTTTGGGCCCGGTATCTCTAATATTAAATAGCATTTAGCAAGTATTTTATAAAGTTCTGTTACGTTTATATTAGTATAGGAGAGACAATCTGGAGAAAGGGGGAAATGAGGGGTTTAAAGAAAAAACAACTACCCACAGAAACCCCAGAAACTGCTGCTCAGTTTGTATTGACAAAACTTCAGAGAACTGACTACAGGGAATTTATAAACTGTAAAATGTTTGCAGAGGATATTGTGCCAAACAAACTGTGTTTACAGGAGACATGATTGTTGCCCCCAGCAGGTTTGTGTACCTGTCTATTACTTCATGGAAAGGAAAAAAAGAAAATGTAAGAGAAGTTCAGATGATGTTGGAAGAGATGGAAAAGGTGAAAGATCAACTTCTATGGAGAAGATGAGGAAACAAACTAGAAATGCTGTTGTGACCTCAGTGTTGAGTACAGGGAGCTCTTTTGACATGAAACGAAGTGCCTGGTGTGTGCCAGAGCAGGGGGGAGTTGGTTCTGTCCCCAGAGTGTCAGAGCTTTCTGCTCAGGGGCAGCTCCATGGGGGGTGTGCTCACTGCTCAGGGCTGTGTCTGATGGGATCCCTCTCTGGTGCAGAGGCAGAAACGCCCTAATTTGACACAAATTCAGGCATTTCCCACATCAGCCCCAAGCTGTACCTGCCCAGGCCGGAGCTGGACCCTCTGCTCCCCTGCCCAGGTGATTCAGTGTACTGGGGAGGGAGGACCTGCCCAGGTGCTTCAGCCTGGCTTGGGAGAAACAGGAGGAGTCAGGGCTGTGGCCAAGCTGTACATCCATCCCCAGCTTCCACATAAGCTGAGCAGGAATATTCACCTGTCACAAACCACCTAAGAAGGAGATTGACCTCATTTGCAGGGAGCTAAAAGGAGGTTTCTCAGACTGACAATATTACCAACATTTTTGTTCATAGAAGCCATCAAGTGTGACACAAACTTTAGAAATATGGGAAAAATCTCAACTTTTTCATTTTCCTCACTTAATTCTTCCATTTTCTCTACATCAAAGCATGAGTGGAACAGACAAGCCCAGCCTGCCTTCATGGTTGGATTTGGGGTGTTATGTAAGTTCAGAGATCCAGAGAGGTCTCACTTTGTGTTTGGGCATTGCCCAGGGGCAGCCTCAGGTACCTCCCAGAACATCCTTCCAGGGTGGCTTTTAATCCAGGCTGCCCCTCCCTGCTGGCTGACACTTACACCAAACCTGTCTAAACCTAAGGACAGACTGAAATAATGGAATCTGTGCTGTGTCCCAGACTGGCCTGCAAAGGGCAGAGAGGTGAGAGTGCCCAGGGGTGTGCCATGGACAGAGGGTGGCACTACCTGCCTTTCCATGGGAGCAGCACACTGTTCTCTGCTGTTGGGAGCTCAGAGGGGCAGTGAGGACAACAGGCCAGGCTTGGATGAGGCACTGAGGCCAACCTGCTTTCTCATTTAAAGGCATTCCTCCCCCAGACCAGGGATTGGGCATCAAGGGATGCTGCTGCTTCCAGCGTGCCATAAATAAGCCCAAATAGGTCGGTGCCTACAGGACCTGTTGCTAAGGTTGTACAAACTGGCTTTGCTTCTGCTGCTGGAGAGGACAGTTCAGGAGGAGATGTTCAAATGAAGCTGAATTCAAACTATTCACTTCTTTACCCTGAAATGAAAGCAGCTCTGTCTCATGGCAGTTTGGTTTTGGACCCCTGAGCTGGGGTTGTCTGTAGTTCAAACTAAAACATCTTTCTGTGCATCTGCAAAAATGCCTTTTAAAATAAGGTGATGTTTGAGAGAGGCAAATAAGTCTTGCACAGAGTATTTCCTTTGTAATCTGTGTTTTGGTGCTTAATGTGTTGTTGCACATGAAAGTGGTGAGGTGGAAGGTTTCTAATAGATGAGTTTGTCATAGATCAGAAGAGCAAATCTTTGATGATCCCTCTGTGCTGTGTTGCTGCTCAGCTCTGCCTTGTTTGCCCATTTGAGCTGGAAATGATTGTTCTTTGAATGAATAAATAACTACAAAGCTTTGCCTGCAGATCTGCTTTGTTTGTGCTGTTGCACTTGACACTTGCTCAGAAGTGACTTCCTCTGTTTAGTTCTGCTTATTTTAATGCCAGGCAGAACTGCAGGGAAAGGGAATATCTTTAACTGAATGGAACCAGCAGCTGCACTGTCAGGCTCAGGTGTGATGGACTGGAAGCCTTTTCCCCAGCTGGCTCAGCACTGTTGGTGTCATCTCTTCTCTCCTTCCCAAGCTTTGCTTCTCTTTTTGGTGGTTTCAGGGGCATTGGCCTGGTTATTATTGCATTTATATCCATGTCTGAGAAGGAATCCAGCCTTTTTAGAGGTCACAAGGCTCGGGGCCTGCACTGCCAGTCCTGCACTGGGGGTTTTAAAGAGAAATATCTCTATTACAGCCATGCCCCAGGTTCCTGCTCTTCTGTACTAGGAAAATAAAGGACCTCCATGTAGTCCAGTCAGAGCAGAACTCTGTTCCTGAGCTCCAGGTGTGGTGTGTGTGCCAGGGCCAAGCTGTTATCACTCCTTGCAGTGCCAGCCTCCTGTTCCCAGCGTGACCCTTGGGGTCCCCCAGAGCTGTGGGGCTGGGGCTGAGCAGGTTCAGGGCTGTGCTGGCTTTGCCAGAGGGTTTGGAGTGGAGCCAGAACGAACAAAGATTGAGTTACAGCCCTGCCCATTCTCACTGATAAATCACCATCTGTGGGAGCTCCTCAGAGCCACACTCTGGCTCCACTGTCAGGAGAGAGAGTTTGCTGTTATTTATACCCTGGCTGTGAGAGTCTGCTCTGTCACACACCCCTCCAAGTAAATATCCCTAATAGTTAATCATACACTGGACACAAAGCACTGACAAATTCAAACAGAATGTTCCCTTTCTTGAAGGTTTGGCAGTGGTGAGATTGAAAACCAGAGCACCTGAGCTGAGTGTCAGGTTTAATTTTCACTTACTAAGAATATTAGTTAGGATGTTATTTGCTTAAGAAATTTGACATTAAGAGTTTTCCCATAGCAAATGCAGGTACCTCTGAACCTTTGTTCTCAGTTGAAACAAAATGCTTTGTGGGATTATTAAATGCTCCTTGTGAGCTTTGAATTTCAAATAAGATTTGGGTTCAAAAGTGTCCCAATGGACTGAGTAGCTGGAAGAGACCAACTGGGACCTCCTGTCTGACCTTGAATGAGCTACTTTGGTGCTTTAATGCTTTGGTTTGTACCTTGATCTGTGTGGGGAAATATTTACACTTACTGACCTTGTAAAAATGGAGCCAGAATGAATTTTTCTTCTCTGCAGCAGAACTGAAGAACACTCTTGTTTGTGTCAGCAGCAGCAGAGAGGAGCCTCCCTGCAGTGAGAGCTGGGCATTGGACACGGGGCCGTCTGGGTGTGATCCTTGACTCTGCCACTGCCTTCCTGGTGGCTGTACAGGAGGCCTGACCTTGTCATGTCCTGAGGCCCAGTGGTGGTGTGTTTGCTTTGGGGTTTTGTCCTGCCCCCCTTCTTATTTCTGGCAATAGTAGGAGGAAGGGAGATGGCTGGACACAACTTGAGATCTAAGTTGGTGCCACTGTATTTTTGAGATCTGGGCATATTATTGGTGTTGACTCCATTTCATCTCACAGGTGTAACTTCAGACCTCCTTTTTTGTTACAGTACAATTAGAAAGGAATTGAGTTCTTCCCCCTCCACAGTGTTAGTTCAATTCTCCATATGCTGGTGGGTTAAATGGGTATTGAACTGTTTAACATTAATTAAACAGCCTAGTCTGGGGAGAAGCCAGGAGCACACTGGCCAATTAAAGCAGTTGCTTGTCTGAATAGCTGCCCATAAATCAGGTTCTCTTGTATACATAACAATTGTTAATTGAATAATTACCGAGATTCCATCTCTTAATTTCTTTTCCTCAGGAAATGTATCACATTTACATGGAAGTCCTGAATTTTGTAGCCTGTTTTGATTTTCCAAAGCTGAGGTGCAGTGTGTGTGTTGCAGGGAACCAGGGACTGTTGGGAGCTTGTGGCTGAGGCTCTGCAGGAGTGGACAGGAGTGGGATGTGTGAGTGAAGGAGTGCAGGAACCTCCCTGGGAGCTCCCCAGCGTGGCAGCACTCAGGGAAAGGTTGTGGTTGTGTTGCTCAGAGGCTGCATTTGCTTTGCAAATCAGAAATAGGACCCACTGGTATCTCTGCAGGTATCCCAGTGGTGTCAGCTGGGGTTGTGCCCTGCCATTGTCCTGTTATGGTCCCCCCAGGGTGGCTCATGTTGTATCTGGGCCCTTTGGAGACCCCAGACCCAGGGATGGGTCGGTGGGTACCATCTCCAGCACATGGAACAGATCACCCAGAAAGGGCTGAGTGCTGTGGGACCGGATGGGACAGCCAGGTGGGATCTGCTGCTGCCTGAAGTGAGGCAGATCATGGAGAAATGCGTTAGGAATGGTGGTGTCTGCCCAGCAGTGGGAAAGGGCTTGGTTTGGTGGTGCTCTCCAGGTGGGCTGAGGAATCGTTTGCTGGTTGTGGCTCAGGGCAGGGTTCACCTGCACTGACTGCAGTGTCCTGGATTTATAGATGAGCTCCTTGGCTGGCAGGAGCCTGGCAGGGGCACACCTGGGGCTGGGGAGAGGATTTCCAGCCCCTCTTTGCTGCTGTGCAAGACTTTTGCATTCCGGTTACAGAAGCTCCTTTGCTGTGCAGATACAATCATAGCCTGGAATGACACCCCTTCTGTGGGCACAGCAGAGCTGCTGAGCTGAGCCCGGAGCAGCCCTCCGGGGCACGAATACCAGAGTGCTTTTAAGGTGGGATGGAAATTGCTGCCTCAGGAGTGTAATTGTGCTCCCAGGATGGCCCTTCTTCCAGGAGGATGTGCTGTCTTGGTACCACAGAACTGCAGCCATCGGTCTGATGTGCTCCTCTTGCCTCCTCCCAGAGGGAGCCCCTTCTCCTTTTGGGCAGCGTTTGTGCCTCAGTACTCACACCGAAGATCTTACCCTGCAGAGCAACAAAGAATAATAACTTTCATTTTCACTATATTGCCATATATGCCACTATTAACCTTTCCTTGGCCAACCCAGCCAAGACTGGACATTAGGGAAGTATCACACTTGCATGTTTTCTGTCACTGCTCAGAAATGGAGTTCTTTAAGCTGAGATTTCAAACCAGGACTTACCAAGTACTTAAAATTCTTTTATGTGATGTGGGAGAAAAGCATCAGCTTGTGTTTGTTCTTGGTGTGCTGGATGGGGCTCCCTTATGTATGTCAGGGAGCCTTTGGCACTGTGAGGAAAAGCACCCCAAGGTTGGTAAAGCTTTTATGTGTCCTATTTGGTTTATAATATGAAAGAAAAATCTGAGTCTGCATCTTTAGCTGCTGTGAGTTTGTGGAGTTCCTTTGAAGTTGGCACTCTGCTCTGCATACATAAAGCATCAGGATCTTCTCAGTGCAAATCTGCTAATACAGATGTTTTCTCCTTTATAACAATAACAATGACATTTGATCACTCCTAAACAAGATCAAAGGCATCAAAATCTCCTCTTTGTTTTATCAGTATAATGAAAACACAATTACACCTAATACACTTAGTGGTTGAGCACAGGGTAGCTGACAGAACCCTCAGTGGCTGGATGACACTCTGGTGTTGGGCTGTACAACCTGGATTATCTGGGGCTGGTCTTTTGCTGAAAGGAGGAGCACAAACAGCTGGGTACAGCAAATTGTGTTTTCTGCAGTGCTGGAGGCCATTGATATGCATCGGTGTGCACAGCAAGCAGAGGTTCTTTCCTGAAATCACCACCAAATGAGAAGGGTTTTTCCCTTCTGATGGTGGTGTAGTGGCTTCAGGAATGAGCTTTTTCAGAATCTTGTTATGCTTGGGTGGTGCTGGACAAGGGCAGGGTCCCTGTCCTGGTTGTCTCACCTGCTGCACCCCCCACCAACCTCCTGCTTTTGCCACCTGAGTTTCCTGAGGGGGAACTGGGGAAGGAATCCCCCTGCTTTTCACTTCATTCCCTCAAGCCCCAGCAGAGGGATGGCTCTGGCTTATTCTCCCTGCAGATGCTGGAGACTCTTGTATTCCTCCCCTCTCCCCCATCCCAATGTTTTGTTCACAGAATCACAGAAGAGTTTATGTTGGAATGGACCTTAAAGCCCCTCTCGTTCCAGGAGCTGCCCTGGGCAGGGACACCTTCCCCTGGAGAGGATCTGCAGGCAGGGAACTGAGGCACAGCAGGGGCTGCAGCATCTCTCAGTCCACAGGCTGTGCCTTTGCTGCCTGAAGCCTGTCCAGCCCCAGGGAGGGTGTTGGGGATGGAACAAACCACCAGCCCTACTTTGTTCTGCCACAGGCACCGCTGGGCTGGATGTTGATGAATCGATCCCACGTTGTCCCAGACAAAGCCACGCTGCTGAAATGGAGCTCTCGGGGGCTGCTGAGGTGGCAGCTGATGGGCCCCTGAACTATTCCCTCAGCAATTCCATTAGGAGGGATGTCATGGTGTTCCTGTTTAATCCAGACTTGCTGGACTGTGCTGGGAACACTGAGCTGGATGTGGTGGAGGAAATCGGCCCCTGACAGCTGCGAGCCAAGGGCTGCTGCAAATACATCTCTGTCAGAGCCACGAGGCGGCTCCTGCCACCCTCCCATCAGTGCAATTGGATGCCTGTGCAGGTGGTAATTACAAATCCCAGCCAGGCTGCACAGCCTCATTTGTCTCTGTTTATCATCAGAGCAAGAATATTGATCATTACTAAAGCATTAAATGTCTTCAGAGAGGAAGAGGAAAATCAGGTTAATAAAGGCTGACATGCATTGTGGGATGCTCTTCTCCATGAGAGTCAGGTTTGGGGAGTAAGTGCAGACATGACAAATGAAATCACTCTTGTAGCACTCTGGCCTGGCAGAGCTCTCCTGGGAGAGATGGCTCCTGGGAGAAAGACACTTGGGAGTTTTATTACCCAGGTCTGTGTATTCTGGAGCCAACGGAGTCACCGTGTGTTTAAGTGTGTGTGTGCAGCTGAGGGATTTAATGGGCTGTCTGGATTAGGAACTCGGGTGCAGCACAGTCAGTGTGGGAAACTGGGGTGCTGGAGCTGTAAGGAAGGTCTGATGAATAAAACTCTGCTGTGGGGATGGTGGTTCAGAGCCTGTTCCAGGAAAAGCCAAGGCAGTGCCTGCTTGGGGTGTGCCAGTGCCAGCCAGGAATCCAGGGGGTGGGATTGCTGCAGTCACTGCCTGTTCACACTGGGGGGGACAGAGTTGGCTCTTTCACCTGTTGTTTCAATACCTGATGTTACATTTTTATCTCAGGCAGCAGAACATGGGCATTTTCAACCCAAACTGGTATCTCCCTTGCTGTGCTTTTAGAAACAATTAATTTGCCAGTAGTTTCACTGGCACCTTTTGACCAACAGCATCGGCACCAATTTCCCTTCAAAGCTCTATTTTATCTAATAACAATTGTGTAGAGAAATGGCCAAGAATATTCCAGGCAGCCTTGGGTTATTTTGGTTGAATTTCATGAACTGTTGATATGCCCCATGGGAGAACCAAGTTGTAAGAAGGCAATTAGAAGGTCCTGGGCTCGCTGAGTCAGGTAAAGCAGACACAGCCCCCACCCCTCTGGGCTGAGCACTGAGCTCCAGCTGTGCCTGCTCAGGTGTCCATGCAAGGAAGGGCCCAAGGAATAGGCAGAATCGACCATTTTCCAGAGTGGGAACACCAGCTTCACACATGGGGTTGCTCTCAAATGTGTGTAATCAGCAAAAGCCTTTAATCAGAGAGTTTTAGCCCCAATTTGGGTTTCCATGCATGCCAATTAGGAGAACCTTGTTTTCTATAGGTACAGTCTTTGCTGTTTTGAAAGCTTGACAGTTCTAATGCTTTGAAATTATTGAAGCTGACACGTCTCCTCAAGAACTGTTTAATCTGTCAGATTCTTCCTTCTTTTATCATCTCAATCATTTAATGACTGAAAAAAGAAAAACCTCTCAACAAGTTATTTTCTACCTTTCTTTAACTTGCCAGTAATTCTAAAGATTTTTACTTGTGGTAGGAATTTCTCTTTAAAAACACAGAAGAGCTAATTAAAAATGCCCAATATCCTAAATGATGAATTATGATGAAGTGCAGAGTAGTTTGCAGGTGGTAATGTCAGTGTGGGTTGGAGACATGATTTGCTTGTCAGGCTGGCAAGATCCTCAGCTCCACATGGACCAAATGACATTTCTACATTCTTTCATTTTTATTAGATGTTTTCTTCAAGTTTGTACAAGCAAATTTCCCTCTTTTTTTGGCATGTGAATCCAGTCATTTTGCTGGATGAGTTTTTTCAGTTGAGGTCGTGATCAGTTTGTTTGAAGGAAGTGGCACATTTGGCACAAACTGGGAATCTCTTCTCTGTCAGGGCTGAAGGGGATGGAGCAGTAACGTGTCTCGGATGTGCATCCCTTGGAAACAACAGCAGACCATGCAGATAAGTGCATTATAACTTAGTCATTTGCAGGGGCTCAAAGCAAATAGCAGCCTTTGGGTTTAATCAAACTTTGTGTCCCTTCTGGCTGCTGTAAATTGCTACAGGAACGTTGGCACAATGATGGCAAGACGGTAAAATTTAGTGGGATCTGCTGAGGTGAAAGAAAAGCCATGAATGGATGAGATCAGCACTCTGAGTTCTCTGTCACTCCTTAAGTGAGACCAATTATTGATTGCAGTGGGAGTCTGACTGAATAATGGATGATGTAAAATGGATGAGAGCAGGAGCCTCTGGGTTTGAGTTCAGTGTGCTCAGATAACCAGGTTTAGTCTACGTGGTGTTTCTCTTCCTTAGTCAAAGCAAGAAGATTGTATTTATTATTCTGTGAAGGGATGACAACAGGATATTCTGCACTGACAATCCAGATTCCTAATTAAAAACAAACAAGAGATGGAAACTCTCCCAATCAAAGTGTTTAATCTATGGAGGTTTAATTTTTTGAGCCTCTTAGTCCTCCACATCTGCATAAATAATGGCAGGTAAATCTCCCATTGTGAGTGATTGATGTAAAGATACAAACAAAAGCACTTTGATATATGGCTTAGAATGACTAGAAAGACATTTTAGACACACTCCTCAGGTGCCTTCTGTCATTGCAAAGTCACCAGTGCAGGTGATTCCACTGGAGTTTCTTGGTGCTGTTGACAAACACAAATAAACTGTCACAGTTTGCCCTTATTAATTTCATTTAATTTCAATGTTTCCCAGTGTTCATCTGCACTGAGTGGCACTGCAGTGGGTTACTGCATTTTCTGCCTCAGCTGTCCTTGGCTGGCAGTGCCCTGGGGCTGGGCATGGGGGTGCTGGAGCTGTGACTGGCACAGCCCTGCAGCCCCAGCCCAGTGCCCTCTGTGTGACCTGGGGGTTCCCTTTGCAACGAAACTGCCCTCTGGATCCTGCCTTGCCTAATCCCAGAGGTGTGTTAGCAAGCTTAGTTCTGTCCCAGGCAGCTCTTCAATTACTTTTGCACTCTCCTGAACCTGTAGGTGGTAGATACACATTCTTTCACTACCTGAGAGCCTTTCCATCAGCTCTGGTGGTCTCTGGATCACCCCACGACGAACCAGGCACTGCAGTGCTGTCTGCTGGACTGGCACTGGGTGCAGGCAGGGAATTCAGCCTGGCAGCACCCGAGGGTCAGCTGTTTGTGCTACAAGAAGCTGTTTGCTCATTAAAAATAACAAGGAGGGGGCATTGTGGGATGAAATAACCACAGTGAAGTTCAGAGTGGACCAAACGGTGCAGAGCTGTGTGATGAGCATGTGCTCACTGGGCAATGCCAAATGATAGACATTTATGCAGGGAGGGCCTAATTGCTCAGAGGGGCTGAGCAGAGTCCAAATAACCAGGCCCTGCCACCTCAGAGCTAATGAAAGCTCCAGGTTTCATTGGCATTGGGGGAAGTTGAGGGCAATGTCCTCCCTGCTGCCCTCCAGGTGTCCAGAATTTCCACCACTGGGAATAAGGGCCAAAGTCTGAGCTCTTTGAGGTCAGAAGGAAATTTCTGGTCACTCAGTGACTGAGGTGGACAAGGGGAGCTGAGCTTGGTGTTTTCAATCTGCAGGAACTGAGTGTGGGCACTGGGAGCACCTCTGTGCACTCGCTGCTTGTTCTCCTGCAGCACCAGCTCAGGGAAAGGGCTGTTTGAATCTTTTATGAACATGGACAGTAGACAATGAAAGTCTATTAAAACATGGCTTTGCCTGTCACTTTGTTGTGTCACAGGAGTAATTCCAGGTGGTGATGTGCCATCACCCAGCAAAGTGTGTGCAGTCACTGGGCACAGGAGGGCCCAGGGCAGATTCTGCCACAGGCACAGAAAAAGGATTTAGGGAAGGATCAGGAGAGGCATCACAGAAATAACCAGCAGGACAGAATCTGCTCATCAGCAGCAACCTAAGGGTGGGAAGGAACTTATTGCAGGGTATGATCTCAGTGTCCTGGGGCCATTCCTCAGCTGGCTTTTCCCAACATGCTGAGTGAGGTTCCTGCTGGGAGAGCAGCCACACACTGGGGCAGGTCTAGGCTGTCTCTGTACCCCACTGGAGGAGCAAAGATCACAGTGTGTTCTCACCCTGCATCCCCCTGACCTGCTCACCCTCTCAGCAGCTGTGTCTGACCCCAGTGTGGCCCTGGGGAGAGGTCTTGGTCCTCTCTGTGCACAGAAGATCTCTGTGGGGTGGGAGGAAGGTGCTGCTCTGTAAGGAAATGTTGTACAGTGCTGGGCAAGGAATTGGTCACTGAGTAGCTGGAGGAACCTGCTTAGATTTTTTTGAGGGAAATTCTCTTTGAGGTGCAAGTACAGCATGGAGAGGGCCTTCAACAGCCCCCCTCACCATCTGGCCAATAGTTTGGGAACAAAAGGGCAGCACCAGAGGGAGACCTCACACCACCTCACATCTCCTGGTGTCACTGCTGCTGTCACTTCTTGAGGGACAGCTGCCCTGTGACCCACCAGGTGAGGCTTCAGCCACCAGGCAGGACAAGTCTCAGCCACAGTGACCAACATGTGGATCTGCTTCCTGTCTTTACTGACTCCTTTCCTGAATTTCCTCAGCACCTCCTTGCCCAAGCTGCAGTGCTGGATGGAGCACATGGTATAACCTAAAGGGTGTGGGTTGGTTTTTACTCAATTTGCCCTCATTTCTTGCAGGGTCAGATGCTCATTGTACTTCTAAACTGGAGGAAGTGCATGTTTCTGCCATGGCAATTAATTTTGGGGCAATTTAATAAGGGCTGGTTTGTCTTGAGCTGGATAGACTTGTGCTTTAGGATAATTCAATAGAAAAAAGTAATTGAGTTTATGTTTTTAAACCCCAGAGCACCTGAGCTCAGCTGGGTTTTCCAGTGGGCTCAGCTCCTCTTGGCTGGGCACTGGGGGATCTGGGGCACCCAACCCCAGTGGCTGCTGCTTCCAGGAGTTGTGCAGCACAGCTCTGAGTTTCTCCTGCTGTCAGTTGTGTTGCAGACCCTCTGAGTGTCTGGAAATGTTTTTCTTGTACATCTGTGTCTGGCTTTTATCTTGCAAATCTCCTGCGTGCTGGTGGGAGCAGCTGCATCTTTCTACAGCTGCTGTTTTTCAAGAAATCCTCTGGAGATGTCACCTGGCAGGTGCTGGCAGGTTGTGATGGAGCCTGAGCAGTGTCAGCAGGCACAGGGAGTGATATTATAGCTCCTCCTTGGTGTCTGTCTTTCCTTGCCTGCTTCAGCCCTCCTTCCCTGGGCTCCATGCCCTGGAGAGCCCTTCCCTTCTCTCCTGGCCACCACCTGCCCAGGTGACAGCTCCTGGTAACAGGCAGTGACAAGTGTGTGTTTTACTGGATATCTGAGGAAAATTACTGTTAATAAAATTTAATTTATTCTGGTTATTGCTGTTTTCCACTAGGAGAGCAGTCAGTCTCTGGAAAGCTCTGGCTCCCTGGGAGGTTAATAAAAGAGGGGAAACATCAGTCTCTGCATAACTGGGAGAAGAGGGAAGTTGATGACATTCTGGATGTTGGGTTTTTCCCCTCAGTATTCACTATTAACACAATTGCTGACAAACTCAACTAGTATGTTGTAACTCATGTGACTAAACCCCCAAACTGATGTGGAGCCCAGGGAGCAGCAGGGCTTGGTGCCAGGTTCTGCTTTGCAGTGCTGGGGTCCCTGCAGCCCCTCCTTGGAATGTTCTGCCCTTCCCTCTGCTGTTCCCACGTCAGAGCCCCTGAATGGGGGTTGTTACAGTGGTGTGTGATAACCAGCTGCTGAAAATGTGACACTGAGCAATTCAGTACAAGCTCAAGACAAACACAGTGGAAAGATTTGGAATGATGCACCTGTAAATCATTTAAGGGGGGGAAAAACCAGAATGAAAACGTTGCCTTGCTTTCCTTACCAGGCTGTGGCAGGAGGAGGGTGTTGCTGTTCATGTGTCATGAGGAACACGTGGTTGGGGGCTGTTAATGGGGGTTTGTTTGTGCTGCCTCTTCCACAGAGGTGATTTTTGGAGTAATTTGCTCCATTCTGCTCCTGCTATTTGCAAGTGAAGAAAAATGGGTTTCTGAGGCTTTCTTTGTGTCTTGTGCTGCAGGGAAAAGGAACGCTAATAGTCCATGAATAATTGGTGTGTTGTTCTAAGCTCATATTCTGGATGGATGCAGGGAGTGTGTGCCTGGGCTGTCACAGGGCTTTAGGAGCTCTGAGAGCTTTGTCTCTCGCTGAGATTGCCTCACTCTGCTTGTTACAGGAATACCTTTATCACAAACAAACCTCAGGGACATGACTTGCATGTCAAATGGAGGGGTGTGGGATATTTTCCAAGTGCCCCAATCCTCCAACCAAGCTGTAATTCCTGGGGAGAGTTTCCTCCTCAGTCCATCTCTGAGCTTACATTTCATTGCAAGCTGCTTTGGCAGAGTGGTCTGGTAGATGTGGAGGGTTCCTTTGCACGATGGATAGCACAGATAGCCCTGTCAGGGGACAGCACCAACACAGGCAGGATAAAAATGTGATTTAAGCATTTTTTCAACCTGTTGTATTGGGTTGCACTGAGCTGTACTGGGACTGACAGCTGCTCTGGAGGGCAAAGGGGAATGTCGGGGAAATACAGACCCCTTGCTGGGGAATGTGGTGCCCTTGGGGCTCAGGGCCTTTGCTGGTTAAGGGCTCCTCTGGAGCTCTGTATCCCCTCCCTGGAGCTGCTCCTGAGTGTGAGGGCAGCTGCATTTGGATCAGTTGGTGTCTCTGCAGTGACTGCAGGTGACACATGGCAGTGACTGTGCTGGGCTGTGACTGTTTGGATCCCATCACCCCCCTGGCCATGGCTTGCCATCCTCAAAAGGCAGAAGTCACTGCCAGGGCCAGGCCCTTGCCAGTGACCTGGGCTTGGCTTTGGGAGGTGTCTGTGAACCCACAGTGGTCAGTGCTGGTGTTTATGCTGCTGCACAGCACAGGTGGTGGGAAGGGTTAGCAGTGGCATTACAGCTAATTGGGCCAGTCTGCTTTAATTGTGCTTGATCAAGCAATGGGGAATGCAGCTCCCTGGCCCTGTGGTTCTGGCACAGCTGTGAGCTCTGCAGTGACCAAAGCAGATGCCTTGGAAAAGCAGGAGCAGGTGTAAAAGAATTGTACAAGCCACTTAAGGTTTACTTGATGGTTTTTCACCTTTTTTTTCTTTAATTCTAACATAAAATGTGAAATGTTGCTCCAAATTTGTTCTAGAGACATGGAATTTCCATCTCCAAGCCATGGCCAAGTTTGTCATCAGTGCCCACGGGCACCTAAAGCAGTGCAGAGCTGCAGGCAGAGCGAGCCTGGGGGGTCTGTGCAGCCTCCACACAAACCTCTGATGTGCTGCTCACATCATGCCATAGCCTTGAATTTCCAGCTTTCCATGATCCATTTGTCCTGATGATCCTCCTCACCTTGTGCAGCTCAGCCTCGTGCCCTGTTCTCCCCTGGACACTGAGCTGCACAATTCAGAGGGAGGAAAGCAGAGTGAGGTGAGCTCTGGGTGGACAAACCAGTCTGATTGTCAGTCGAGATGATGCCCTTGGCCACCAGCTGCTCTGGCTGTTTTAGGAGGCAGACAGGCCCTTCTGTCCTTTGATCACCATCAAGTGACAGTGGCAGCTCCTCAGGGCCTTGTGTAAAGAGCTGCTTTGCCACCTCCACATTCAGCAGCTGTACTACTACTTTAGTTCCTGTTTGTTCTCCAGCTTCCCAAGACCCTTTCTTGCTGTAGCTCTTAAACTGTTCCTTTTTGTTTTCCTTTTCAATTTGCCCCCTTTCTACCTCATGTCATGTTTTCCTGCTGATGGAAGGTGGTGGCTCTTTGATAGTCTCCACTGTTCTGCTTTGTGGTCTCAGCTGAGAGTTCCCATTCCTTCCTTGCCCTGCAGCCCCTGCTTCTGGTTTTGCTCTTGATCTTTATTTTGAAAGGCTTTAACTGACATCAACATCATCTGTCAGTCCCTGAGTTAGGGAAGAACCTGAATGTGCTTTGGGACAGTGAATTAGATCAGTGGTTACACTGATTGCTCCCATCACATTTATTTGGTAGTGAACACTGAAGTCAAAAGCAAAAGAAAATGATATAATTATGTTGTTATTCTGTTTAACCAGTTGTTGCCCAGGGCAGGAGGAGCTGGGAGAAGCTCATGGTGTGTAAGGGTTGCTTTGCCAGGGTTGGTTCACTGCCCCAGCCCCACCCTGTGTGTGCCCTCAGTGGCTCCACAGCCACGGGAGCTGTGCCTGTGGAGTGGAACAAACAGCTGTGGTTCTACACACACACAGGAGCTTTACAGGGGGAGGAGATGTCAGGTATGATGATCAGACACTGAGTACTGCCTGCCCTACCAACACCCAGCTCTGACTGTTTGGGCTCCAGAAGGAAAAGCAGCAGTGGTTGAATGTGCTTGTAAAGTCAGAGGAGGTTGTGTGTGTGGAGGGGAAAGCAGCAGAGAGAACAAGGCCCACAGAAGGGCTGGAGACAAGAGGTAATGCCATGTGTGAAGGCTGATTGACATTATCTTGCCAGATAAAACCCCAGATCATCTGCAATTTGGTACTTACAGTTCAGCACTGTGAAATCAATTACTGAGATGCAATTTAATTAAGGCAGGTTAATGCTTAATCTAAGGCACTAAACCCATAAGACATAATTTCAGTTTACTAATCATTGTAATGCTAATGGCCATTTGACATCTGCTCCATGAAATTGGGCAATACATTCTGGTGCCAGTTTACCAGTGATTTCCCCTGCTCTGCTCACCCAGAACAGCCCTCCTGAGCTCGGGGAAGGGTTAGACTGTGCTCATGGAGGGGATGCCTCCCTGTCTAATCCTTGCTGCTGCCAGTGGTTCCAGTGAATCTGCCCTGGGACACAGCAGAGTCTCTGTCAGGTGTTGTTGTGCCAAGAGCACAACTTGATCTGAGTCCCCTTCTCCCACTTTGCCACTCCAGAGATGAATTTGAACTGGAACTGACACAAGGGGTCAAGACCAGTGTCATCCAAAGGTGCTTTTATTTTTCTCTTGCTATTCACATAAGTTCTTCAAAGCTGGAAAGACTTTATTGCTTTTCTCCACTATTTCAAAGGTGTCATACATGTAAGAGTGGTTATTCATTCTAATATAAGACTAATTAAATGTTCTTAAGGTAGAAAGATAACAGAGCTTCGATTTGGGCAGCATTTCCTGCTCTGTGTGTGAGGCTCTTGGACAATACTAATGATGTTTTCTTTGTTCAGTGCAATCACAATTCATTACCAGCAGAGTCTTCACACACCTCCTGCCAGGAGTTTCTGCAGAGCTGCTTCTCTGAGGGAGCCACATGGAATATTGGTTTGGCTCCTTTCACTCCCATGGGAATCTGATGGGCTCTCAGGACTTGGTGTTTTGTGCTGAACAATGATCTGTATCTTACAGTCCCAGATTAGAAATTAATTCTTCATCTTTACCCTAAGTTCTGTGTATGTTTAATTTGAGTTTTCCAGTTACAATTCCAGCTCCAGCACTGCACAGAGCCACGGCAGAGGCTGATGAGCCTTACTGAGAGTTGAAGCCATTGCCTCCCTTCACTCATCCCAGGGCAACTTGTTTGTCTGCTCAGACCCAACAGAATTATCTTTTATTCACATTAATGGAGCCATCACTGTCATCAGGGATGTTGGGATGAGTGGGCACTTGGATCTCTTCCTGGCTTCAGAAAGTTTCTATACTGTAATTTCTGGACTGGTATTTGTAATTAGACCATAAAAGAAGGTAATATGTGAAAAGTGTTCAACTGCTTTTGCCAGGATAGAAACCACACATTGTAATGCATTCAGAAAACACTCCAAGGGTGGAGGATCAAGTTGTATTTGATTTTCTCATTCTCTATAATAATCATCATCTTTGTTGTCTTGCAAAGCTCCAGCTCTGAAGAGCAACACACAAAGATTCTGCAATACCAGCAACTGTTTCTCTTTAGCTATTTTCCAAGTGATTTGATTTCCTCAATAGCATTAACTATATGGAGGACTAACAAGTTGTAATTAATGTATTCAGCCATTTTCCTTTGTGACAGGCTGGAATGTGAGTGACAGCACGGAGGGAAGAAGCAGAATAGAATTGGATGCTTGAGAAGATTATCATAACATAAAAACTGACAACCCTCTGCCTCTTGAATAACACATTGTATTGCACTCAAAAGGGAGGAAAAAGCTATTTCACAAAAAAAGCCCAGTGTGGCTTAGAAATTTTTGAGGAGGGGAAAGATTTTTCAAAAGCTTTTTTAGTGTTCAACAAATTTGAATCCTGAAGTTCACAAACAGTTTGTCACGTGCTGGAGTGTGTGTACAGTGGAAGGTGTGCATGTGATGGAAGGAGCTGTCCAGGAGAAACCCCTCTGGTCTGGCAGTGGGGCTGCAGGAGATGGTTGGAAGCAGCAGCTGTGGAGGGTGGGAGGCAGGAAAGCAGGGACAGAACATCAGCTCTGCAGTGGGAACCACGAGGCTTCTCAGCTCCTGTGTCAGAATCACAGAATCTCCTGAGTGGGAAGGGACTCACAAGGGTCATCGAAGGCCAACCTTTGGCCCTGCCCAGGAACCACAAGATTCCCACCATGTGCCTGAGAGTGTTGTCCAAAGCACAAGCAAGTACTGAGCTCCCCCTGATGGGGCTGGAGCACATCCTGGACGCTGGGATTGCTCCCTGAGAAGAGGCAGTGGCTGATGGCAGAGCTGGGCTGGCTGTCCCTCCTCCCCCTGCCATCCATCCACCACAAGGTCAGCTCTGCACTTGCCCCTTCATGTTTATTTCGGAGCCAATAAAATTCCCATTTGCTCTGGGACATTTTGTAATCCACAGCTTTCAGCCCAGAGATTGATTATCTGTATTCCCAGATAAAATCAAAGTGCAGTACTTTAAACAGATTTCTACTCAATTATTTCCCCCAGACAGTTTAAATGGTGCTGTGAAAGCCCAGATTAACTCAGGAGTGGCCGAGAGGTTCATTTGCCTCCTGGCATTGCTGCATTTCATTTTCAAAGCCATTTTAATGCTTGTTCTTTAATTTCAGTCAAACAGGGGGCAATATTTGAGGTTTAGTGTGGAGTCTGGGCTTGGCATCTCAGCCTGGGGAATGCAGGGCAGGCAGAGGAACTCTGGACTCCAGAACAAACCAAACAGAACAGTGAGTGTGGGTTTATTGCCCCTTGTGCCTGTGGGATGTCCCCACACAGCCCAGACAACAACTGAGTCCTTGCCTGAGGCCTCTCCCACTTACCCAAATCCCCCGAGCTCTTCCCCCAGGCTGCTGTGGCCAAGGCTGGCTCAGCTCACCTGGGGTGGGGTGGGGTGGGGTGGGAGGCTCCTCCTGTCCCCCACAGACACTGCCTGAGAGCCAGTGATGGAAAACTGCAACTCTAAAATACTCTGGGGGAAAAGTTTTGAAGCAGAAATAGAGGATTCCTGGTGGGAGGTGTCTCCTCTGCTGTCCCTCAGTGTGGGTCAAGGCTGTGTTCAGGGAGCCTCTTTCCACCAACATAAATGTGTGGAAGTGAAATTCCTTAAGAGGATATCAGGAAATAGAAATGAATGTCAAGGAGGGTGTTAGAAATCAGGATTGGGGGAGATGTTGTTAGCACTTGTTCTAATATTTCAGTTTGGGAATGGAGAACGTTTTTACACAGGATTTTTTCAACAGAAATATAAATTTAATCCCAGCACGATTTGAAAACACATTAATTATGAGTTATGCAGCAGATGGAGGCTTTAAAACTGCATTATTTTGTGTGATTTATTGATATCTTGTGCAGAATTTTTTTATTTGCCATTTTCTTCTGAGATGTGTCACATTTGATAAGTGTAAGACTGAACTTTGCCAAGAGAAAGAAATAGATAAATTTAGCCCAGACCGGACACTTGAACTTTTTATTCATCAACGTGTTAACATTTATTTTAGTCTGAGGGGTTTTTAATAACACTTCTTGGAATGATCAGTGATTCTGAGTATCTTTTCCTTACCCAGTTCTACACGAAACCAGGGCAACATAAGTGAGTTCTTTGGTTCTGGGCAGACAGTTCTGTAATCCAGAACATTGAGATGCTGCTCAGGGTAAGACACATCCTCCAGCTCTTTCTTGGGATATTGAAGTGTAAATTGAAGCTGTGGCAACACAGACCAGCATCAGTGATAAGAAATTGCAGGTGTGTGTAGTATGGGATGGATTCCTGCTCACAAACATCACAGGTGGATTAGAGAAATAATTGGAAAAGGAACCCACAGCCAGACTCTCCCCACAGTCAGTCACACAGAGTTCCACTGTAATTCCAGGGAAGTTATTCCAGCTCTTCTGATTTACAGGTACAGCTGAGATTAAGAGACTCCAAAAGTTATTACAATGGCATCAAAAGAGCTGCTAAAATGTGAGTCATGATGGAGATGAGCTGAAGAGACGTTATGGTACAGGACGAGGACATGTCTCCTCTGGGGCTGTTTCACACTGAATTGTGGTCCTTTCCCTCCCTTCCCTGGAGTGCCAGAGTGTGAGCTGGAGCACACTCTGAACAGCAGCATGTGGAATAACTGCATGATTTTGCAATCTCTGTTAAAGCAGCTGCATCTATAACTCATTTCATGGAAGTTTTACTACTTTTTTTTCCTTTTACCATATCATACTTGGAGCTCTATAAAGATAAACCTCAAATAATGCCAGTATATCACGGCACATTCAGAGCCCTGCAGCCGAGCCTGTATTCCCCAAAGTGCTGTTTAGGAGCTGTGCTGTTTTAATGTAGTAGTAGAAGTAAACCCAAACATTTGGCAGTGTCTATATTTGCACCCTTGGGACAGATGATGGAGGAGTTATTTGCTCCAGTCTTTAATCAATTTTAGGTAAACAGCACAAGGATACCTTGAGCATCCATATTTTCTAATTGGCTCTCTTAAATGTGAAGCTTCCCATAATTCAGAGGAGAGATTTCCAGGGGAGGGAGAGGGGGAGCAGCAGTGCTCTCCAGCTGGAGCTTTGATGGATGTGCTGCAGCAGCGTGAGTGGCAGAGCGTGGTCTGAGCTGCAGCTCAGAATGCAGAGCGTGGGCCGGGTCCTGGCACTGTTTGGCACCGCGCGGCAGAGCCGGGGCCGTGCTGGAGGGAGATGGGAGCAGTGCCAGTCCCTGCTGGGCTCTGCCAGTCCTGGCTCGGGGTTATCCACACAGGGACTTCTTGTGGGGCTCTAAGAGTTTGGTACATCTGCTTTCTGTGCTTGGTTGGTGCCACATCTACAGAGAGCAGTGATGGTGAGCTGCAAGATGAGACACAGGTGGAGGTGAATCTTGTTGGAGGGCTGTGTCCAAAGTTACATGGGACATGGCAATAGAGGGATAGCATGAGAGAAGGGTGAGGATGAAAAAGGGTTTGCTTTTTTGGTGCATGTGATCCCATTTGGCTTCTCCTGGAGTCTCCCCCAAAGCTCTGTATCCTCAGGCTCACTGAAGTCTCGTTTGTGTGCATGAGTGATCATATTGTCAAGGCCAGGTTAGACAGGGCTTGGTGCAGCCTGGGACAGTGTAAGGTGTCCCTGCCCGTGGCAGGGGTGGAACTGGATGATCCTTGAAGTCCCTTCCAACCCAAACCATTCTGTGATTCTGTAATTTTATGACAGTGTTAACAACAAAGGGTGAGTAACTGCTGGGAGGCTGAACAGTGATGTTGGGTACATTGGATTTGAAGTGGGGATGGCAGACTAGGATTTAATTAGACCTTGCCTCTTGATGGAAGATTTGTCTTGGGAATTCGACTCTTGTAAAGTTGCTTCAGTCAAACCAAAGCATTTTAAACGGTGTCTCCCAAAGATTAGAGGTGTTGACTGCAGAACATGAACTGTGTGCCTGTCTCTGGGAGGGAATCTGCCAAGGGTCCAGTGGCTCTGCTGCTGAGACCACCCAGAGGAGGTGAAAGCCAAGCATTCCACAGCTGCATTTTGCCTCTTTTCAGTGAATCAGGGGCACTCATTAACCAGCTGGTGAATCCCCAGGTACTGTGTGACATCTTCTCAAAGGCATTGGAACAACACTGGGCTCCACCTTTTTGTTTGTCCTTATGGTGGGCACTGCAGGGTAGTTCATTTTTATTGTACTAAGCCATTCAATGGTTTTTTAATCTTTCTCATGTTCTGATTTATGACTAATTAGATTAATTCCCCCCCAGTAGAAAGCTTTGTAATGATTTAACAGCAAAGGCCTCTGACCATTAATCAAAATAATGTATTTGTGCTTATCAATATTGATTAAAAGTCCAGCATTGTGTTGTTTATTACCAGGGAGGAGAAGGGCTGCCTTTGTCTCCTTTACTCATGATTTACTCCAATTAGTGTGTGTGCAAGCTGGATGGTCATCCCTTCCCTGGGTGCTGTACTAAATACATAAAGGCATTTTGATGCCCAGCAGTCCCCCCCTGGTCCTGCTCCTGCTGCACTAACCATCAGTTCTGTTGCTTCAAAACCCACACTCTTTTGTTTCCCTGATTTTTTGCTTTGCACATCTGTACAAGTGCTGGGGCTCTGGCAGAACTTTGTAACTTACAGGTGGTTAAGAGTCAGGTTCCTGAAGTGCAGTAAGTCTTTGCCAGCCTTTTCACCTGTGACAGCCCCCACAAAATAACATAACAGGGCTGTTGGCAGCCTCTTTAGCACATTTTTCTCCACAATATTGTGCATTTTCAGCAAGCTGGGACACCCTTTGTTAAGGTTCAGAATTTATGCACTGATTACTTTTCCTCTGCTACAGCTTAACTTCTCCTGCATGGCTTAACTGTAAAACCAAGGGAAAGGAAATCCAATAAAGATAAATGAGATGTCTTTAAAGGATCCAGAAGGAAATTCAGTAGTGTCAGCAATGAATGTGAAGATACAGTGAGCTGAGGAACTTGAGGATGATGGGTTCTTTATGAGGTTACATCTGTTCACAAAGGCTTGGAAGTATTTAAGATAATTAATTGCTTCAGAGGCAACACTTCTTCAAACACTCATGGCTGTGATTCTCTGTGCTCCTGTCTAACCCAGAGCTGGTGCATAATGGAGTGGTTTGCAGAGGATGCCAAGGAATGTGCAGGAAGCACTGACAGAGAACAGTTCAGCTTCCTGTGGAATTCCTTGGGGAAAATGTGTTTAATATGCTCTTTGAACAACCAAATCTGTTTACCTTTCAGGTCTCGTGCTGCAAGTGATGACCACAAGTTCCTGCTGTTCCTGAGGGACAGGTAAGATAGTGAAGAATTTATTCAAAATAGGTCTGCTGTGGGGGGATGAGCAGTTGTACATTACCCAGGAGAGGCCTTCCCTAGATGTATTCCCTGTATTTTAAAGGAATTAATTCCTTCCAGAATTTGGGATAGCACTGTTGGTTTCAGCTTGGCTGCTTATGTTCTCTTACACTAAGGGTGTCTGTGGGTGAAGAACCAAAGAGGTGCTTTTTCTTCCTCCCTGGATATTTGGAGCCCTGCAAACAAATGTCAAATGTTATTTGAAGCCCTGTGAACAAATGCCACAATACAGGAAACAATGGAGAGAGACACACAGTGGGATCAGTGTTTGTGTGTGTGTGGTGCTACCCCTGAGAGGTGGAGCAGTTTTATATCCCCAGGTCATTGCTGGGCCATTTCTTGCACAGCTCCTGTCCCTTGCACAGCTCCTGTCCCCTGGCTCAGAGTGGCTGAGCCCCACCTGAGCTGTTTCAAACAACCTGAAGTGTGGTTGATCTGAAAATATCTGAGTTCAGCTGAGGTTAAAGGGAGTTCCCTGGGTGACCAGTTCCCCAGAGCTGTGCTGGGACGATCTGAACACTCCTGATGCAGTTGCTGTAAATGTCTGGTGGCCCTTCATTGTCTCTGAGCACAAAACATCTGGATTTGCAACTGGACAAGTCTGAAGGAAGAGGCTGGTTTGCAGCTGTGCCAGGGGAAAGGGTGTGCATGGATTTGTGCAGGGCTGTGGAACAGTCAGACACAGCATTGCTGAGGATGTGATTGCTGCTCCCCTGTTCAGCTCTGCTGAAGTGCTGCAGGTGCTGCAGTTCTCAGGTGAGGGACCAGACTCAGCTGGAGACAGGGGAGACACTCACTGCCTCACCCCAACCTCACCAGGGATCCAGCTCTTCTGAGCTGTGAGTGCAAGGTCAGCACTTTTGTTGGGTGTTCCATGGTTGCCCCAGGGAGAAGCTGACCCATGGAAAGCCTGTCCACAGAGGAGTGTTTCCCATTCCAGGGTCAGCATTTTGGTTGGGTGTTCCATGGTTGCCCCAGGGAGAAGCTGACCCATGGAAGGCCTGTCCACAGAGAAGTGTTTCCCATTCCAGGGTCAGCTGCTCCCAGGGCAGACTGTGTGATGCTTCAGGAGTGTTCCCAATGCTCAGCACTGTGTCTGCTCTCACGTGGCTCCAGCAGCTTGCTCCCTCCTGCTGGCTCATAATTCCCTGTCCAAGCTCCCTATAAATATCCCACATGCCAAGACTTCTTCCTTTCTTTCTGAGCCTGTTCTACACTATCTGTGTAATGGGGTCTGTGCTGGAGCTGTCACTGCTGATTACACGTTCTCCTCAGTTTGTGTTGCTGCTTCCCAGTGGTCACCAGCACAAATGTCTCTGTGAATCTCAATGCATTGCCTTTTCTTCTACCATACAAATGCCTGCAAACTAATCAAAACAACCATCCTACTTTGATTGTGCATTTTATTTCTGCTGAAAGGTTCAAATGTAATGAAAATAAAATGTTCAATGAGCAAACACAGATTTTTCAGAAGAAACAGGCACATTTAACTTGTTTTGAAAGATGGATGAACACTGTTAGTTTTGATATATTCTATATATATCTTCTCTTTTGACAATTGTTATTTAGGGGTTTAGTTCTGGGTTATTGCTGCACTTACCATTGTAGAGTCATTTTACACCAACACGTGGATCAGTAACTTAATTATAAATAGGTGGGGTTTAGCCAAATGTAATGGAAAGGATGTTTTCTCACCCAGGGGCTGCTTGGTCTCAGAGCTGGGATGGTCTGGGGGTGTGAGGGGGGTTCCACCTGCACACTGAGGCAGAGTGTCCCCAGGTGCTGCACTGGGAGGGTTTGTTTGGGGCTGTCACAGGAGCCACCTGGTGAAGGTGGGAGCCCTGAGGGGCAGTGCCAGTGCCAGCACAGGCACCTTCTGAGGCTGGGGCTCTGCCATGGGAGTCCAAATGAACATCAGCCTGAACTGGAGCAAAATACAGAGTAAAATCAGAGGCAAATCTTAAACAAGGATGTACACAGAGATGTTTATTTGTATTTATGGCAACTTTGTTACTCTTTTCTAATACCAACAGTACCTGTGTTTAATAGATACTTTTAATCAATTCTGGGACTCTGTAACTTGTTAGCCACTTGTGCCCTGAAGGATTCTGTGTTTATTAACACTGTCAGAAGGGGCCCAAACAGGAGTTGAGGGAACTGAGGTGGGTGCTTGGACTCCATCCCCAGACCTCATCTCTCTGCCAGCAGGTCTGCACCCAGAAAAACACCAACCACCACCTTGCTGAGGCTGCTTCTGAGTTACACTCAATTCAGTGCCAGTGAGGAGCCATAAATTCAGGTTTACAGTCATAAAGCAGGGCCTCAGGCTCCTTGCTGAAACTCATTTCCATTAAAATGCAATGAAAACCAACAGTATAAATCCAGACTTGGTGGCGGTCCCAGGCCAGAGGCAGCACAGCAGGTTGGTGATGGATGGCACTGGGGTTCCTTCAGTCCTCATGCTCTGCCTCTCTGTGTCTGTGGTGCCCTGATTGCCAGGCTATTAAATCAGAGATGAGCTGGCAATGCCATGCAGGGAGCAGGCAGAGTGATGTCTGTACCTGAGGGCAGGTGGTGCAGGGCTGTGTTGGGCACATCCCAGGGGACAACCTGGAGATGCAAAGCACCAATAAGGGTCACCAAAGCCACCATGAGCTTGGTATGAATATGGGGCAAGGATGGAGAGCTGCTGTGCACTGCAATGCTGAGGTGCCTCCTCTGGGAGAGTAAAAGGGGTGCTGGTATAAAACATCACAGGGTATTATTTTTGCACTTCATTCTCTAACAGGCAGTGATAGGTATTGTTCAGCCTGAGCTCTTTGATGCATGCTATTGTTAATCTTAATTTTAAATCCTTTCAAAACCATCTTCAGAGTATCTATTAAAATATTTAATTGCAAGTTGCTTTTCTTTTTTTTTTTTTGCTTCATCCCTCTCATATACATTGCTCTTTAGAAAATGAAGTGCTTGTGACTTTGACAGTGAGGGAGGGGAGTGACCAGAGAGTGCAAGAGGGCAACAGCAGCAAATCACATCTGGGAGGTTCACTGGGATTTGCTGGGAGACTTGTAGGACTTGGGAGACAAACTGACTGCTTGTAATTCAGAATCAGTGCCAGAAGGCTCCCAGTTCTCTCTGTTGATTGTCGTTGTGGGTCTCAGAGCACCAGCAGAGGGGGAAGGAGAGGAAACATTCCCTGCTCTCCATCTCTGAGCTGTGAGTACCTGCCT
>JAWWLY010000024.1:742071-766152 GCA_035041215.1 Gymnopithys bicolor
GGTCTCAGAGCACCAGCAGAGGGGGAAGGAGAGGAAACATTCCCTGCTCTCCATCTCTGAGCTGTGAGTACCTGCCTACCACTTTAGTGGGAAATAAATACTGTGTCACCCTTTGGGGCTTTCAGAATGGCCCCTCACACATCTCTCTCAGTTTTCCCCTTTCCACACTCATTGGATCGATTCTGAGAGCTGTGGGTGTCCCTGCCTGGAGAACTGAATTGTAGAGCTTCAGGAACCAAAGGGCCTGTGGGTGGTGGCAGAGAGGACTTGAGCAGCTCTGGAGTCAGGGACATGTCATGCCGTGGGAAGGCTTGGGGGAGATTTGAAGGTGGATGGGAAATTTGGGAGAGCCTGAGGTGCTCCTCAGGAAAGGGAGGAGCACAGGCAGCAGTTGAGGTGTGAGGAGCTGTGGAGAGGTGACCACTGCAGGGGCAGGGAGGGGGTGGGTGGGTGGATCCCTTGGCATGGTGGTCCTTGAGATTAGAAAGGGCAAGTTCTGAGAGGGACCCCACACACAAAGGGCAGCTGAGCATCCTCAGGGGGTGAGTGATTCCACCCCAGGGGGGCAGGGATAGGGCAAACACTGCCAGGGCAGAGTCAGGAGCTCCCCTGGGACATGAAAAGCTGAAGTGGTGCAAAAGCACTTGCCAAGAACTGAAGGTGAAGGCGCAGCACAGGCACATAATGGTGAAACCAAGAGCCCAAGGCCAAAAGTGTGTTTGGTTTAGCAAGTGAGGTAAAAAGCAGGAGGAAATAGTGCTACAGGGACTTTAGAAATAGGAGAGGAAATACAGATGCAGTGGCTGCTTCCAGAAGCACCCAAATCCCTGATAACATGGTCGGTTTTGACCAGAGGGTGGAATAAGGGATGAGAACAGACAGCTGAGAGTCTGTTTGGATCTGCTGGTAGCTCAGCCCACAGGATCTGAGGAAATGGGAAAGAATTAATCAGAACTATTTTGGAACAAGGAACAATTATTATTAACAGCTTGTGGAGCTCAGAGGTCTCAGAACTATCAAAATGCAAATATAGATCCTAAATATAAAAGGAAAAATACAGTCTAGTGTATTATTGATTAAAAAGCCTAATGAGTTCTTAGAAAGGCTCTGAAATGAATTAATGAAAAAAGAAAATCAATCCATAATTCTTGGAAGAGGCAACTAAAATCAAAAGAGAACAACCATCCTGGGTTGGCCAAAAGTCAGTCAGGTGAGTCTAATAAGTGACCTGGTGGTAAAAGGGGAGCAAACAGTTATGATACACCTTTCTTGTATTTCCAGGTAAGCCAGGGAGATGTCTCTGTGTGGGATGCACAAAGAGCTGCTTGAGAAATTTATTTCAGTAGTAACTGTCAGAATCTGCCTGAAGATCTGGGAGAGCCTTTCCAGTGAGAGCCCCAGAGGGAAATGTCTGACTCTCCAGTCTCTTCTCTGTTTTAATTAGTGATTTATATGATGAGGAACTCACAAAAGATATGGATGACATGGAGCAGGGAAGGATCACAGGAACTCTGGAGGTCAGAACTGAAATAAAAAGGGTTGGAAAAATGGAGATGTTTCTGAAACCCCGGGGCTGAAATGCAACAATGTGAATTTTGAAGTGGTGTAGGGGAGGGCAAGGGGGAAACACAGAAAAGGACTCGGGGCTTTGGAGTGGCTGACAAATTAAGCATGACTGAAAGTGCAGAGCTCTTGTCAGGGAGGGAAACTCCATCTGGAGTGTTGGAACAGAAGGGTCAGGGCACAGGAGACCCAGGCAATTGTCCTGCTCTGCTCTGCCCACGGGGCCTCCAGCCTGGCTGTGCTCCATGGGGGGAGCTCTGAGACCCACAGAGGGCTCTGCTCCTCTGGCAGGGGATTGGTTTAACTCAGGAGCACTCTGGGCATCTCTTCACCATCACTGGAAAATTTGTGACAAGTATTCAATGTACAAAGTGATGACAAAATCAGAAGAACTGCTGTGATGATGTGAGCACCAAAATGTGCTGCTGCATACAAGCCCAACACACCACAAGCAAAACCAGGGCATCAAAATAAAACTACTTATTAAAACCTCTTAATTAACTTTAGCCTGCTGTAACAAACAAGCCCAATGCATCAGAAGCAAACCCAGGGAGTCAAAGCAAAACTATTTATTAAAACCTCCTAATTAACTTTAACCTGCTCTAAACTGATAATCCATTCCCCCTTTAGCCCATTTGTGGCTGCAGATTTGCTCCATCCCAAAGCAAAGCTGGTTCTGCTAACACAATGCACAGCTAGAAACAAACATGAGCATCTTGGCAGGGTGATATGAATTCATCCAGAAAACAAAAGGAGTGTCATTTGCACCATCTGCTGCCCACGAATCAGGAGTGAGGAGCAGCTGAAACCTGGAGGTGTCACTACTGAAGTGCTGCTGGAGGGCAGTGGTGCCCAAGGGCATGGAGGGGCAGGGGGTGACGGGGAGGGCCGAGGGCAGGCTGGGCCAGGAGCATTCCCAGGCATTTGGCTGCTCACCTGCCTTTCTTCCTCTCTGTGTTTTAGAACCATTTGGGGAGTGGTGCTGTAGAAGGTGCAGGTGTGATGCTGCCTCCAGTGCAGCTCTGCAGTGCTTGGAGGGGCCCAGCCCTTAATAAACTGATCAAACACACATTTCTCTCTTTGCTCCCAGAAGCTTTCCCGAGCCAGGCTGCTTGGAAATGTCTGTGCTTCAACCCAAGGCCAACCTGTGTTTACCTGTTCTTAGCCAGTGTTGTCTCAGGGTTCTGCTCCTGGCCCAGGGCTCATCCCTGGTGTGTTTGCCAAGAGCAAACATTCCCCTGTAGAGCTGCCTTTCCTCTGGCTCAGCAGCCAAGTTGTGTCATGCACTGTGTTTCCTTTAAGGTGCCAGGCTTGATCCTCTCAGCCTTATTTACATGAAATGAACCTTCCTGACCGTGGGGACCAGGGGGACCACAGCCCCCAGGGCTTGGAGCACACCCTGCTGCCTGCAGAACCCTCCTCCTGCTCCACCCTCTGCAGGGCTGCTCTTCCTCTGCTCCATCCTCCTCCTGCTCTTCCTCTGCCAGTGTGGGAAGTGCTGTATGAAACCCTGGCAAGTCATGAAACACATGAAAAAGAAGATTTCAGTCAGAAGAGTGATGGAAGCAATTCTCAAAGCCCGTTAAACCCTGGGTACTGACATTTGCAGCAGGGAACTTCTGGCCCTGATGCTCTGAAGTGGCACTTTCCTTCCTAAGTACTGCCTTGTGTTTCTGCAGTGAGAGTGGGGTGAGAGTTAACTGACCTGAAAGTGAAGGGAAAAAGGTGATCTCATGTGGAATGAGACATTTGATTTGATTGAAACACTGGAGCCACAGGTTTTTTGTGTTTGGCAGGAACCAAGTGCAGCCTCAGACACTGGACCCAGCAGGATCAGCCCTTCTCTGCCAGTGCCTGTCTGTGTGCCCCTCCCCATGGTGGCATCGAGCCCCACACGTGGGGACCTCACTGTCTTCTGCTCTGCCACACCAGGGACTGGGCTGTACCACAGGAAAGGAGCAGCAATCTTTGGATTCACTGGAGAAAAGCACAGGTGGCCCAGTGGGTGCTGCCCTGGGTGCTGCTCCCATTCCTGGAGCCCTCAGTGTCCCACACTGCTCCCCATGGACAGTGCTGTGCTGGTGGGAGGAATGGTGGGGCTTTGTGCCTCTGGGATAAACTGTGAATGACACAAAGACTCTCGTGCTTCCCACTCAGACAGTTCCCTCTCACTGACAGAAGCCACAGGGCAAACCAGAGCGGGCAGTTGGTGCAACCTTTTCCCATTTCACTGAACCGTTTCAAACAGGTATTGACTTGTACATTATCATAAATTGTTTTATACAGGGAGAGAGCCAGGCATGGGGTGGGGATGGATGGGGAGGGGAATGGGAACTGCTCTGCAGCAGCCTGAGAGCCAGCACAGGATTTGTTTTATTTGATGTCATTGAGGTTGATATTATTGTTCCTGTTTGTAGCTTCGTCCTGAGGGACACTGAGGTGTGAGGAGATGAGCAGCACAGGGGCTGGTTCCATGGAATGCTGGGGCTGGAAGTGGGGCTGGAGTGAGCTGCTTCTTCCCACGTGGGTCTTCCTGGAAGCACTTCAGGACAGCAGGTGAGAATAAAAACATTTCAGAGAATCACAGAATATCCTGAGCTGGGAGGGACCCACAAGGATCATCCAGTGCAGCTCTTGGCCCTGCACAGACACCCCAACACTCCCACCCTGTCCTGTTGTCCAAACCCTCCTGCAGCTCTGGCAGCCTTGGGGCTGTGCCCTCTGCCCTGGGGAGCCTGGGCAGTCCCACCACCCTCTGGGGGAAGAGCCTTTCCCTCATCTCCAACTTGAACCGAAGGGTAAACCCCAAAGGGCCCCTCTGCAGCTCCCAGCAGAGCACAGGAGCAGCTGTGCTGGAGCATCCCAGTGGTGCTCCCCAATTCCAGACCTTCAGACCTGCATTGCAGTTAAAATTTGCCACGTGTTTTGATAAATGTGTCCAATCCTGAAATGGGGAAGAGAGAGGAAAGATGCCAGTGTGACCTCCAGCCATTCCTGCCAGGACAAACATCACTTTTTTGTATCTTTTTAACCATCTCAGGCTCAGCTAAGAAGTGCTTGGATTTACTTTTATGGATTTAATTTTTAAATGCTTTCATTTGGAAAAATTGCTTTAAATTTGTGATTATTTTCTGTGAAATTTGCTTTATTCATTTGTCCCATGGTTTAAAAGTCAACTGCTTACTCAAGAGAAAACCACTTTGATGTCATGGAAGAAATGAAGACTAAAGCTCCCAAAAAAAGGGACTTCTGAGAACTTTCGGTTTTGTTCTCAAAACAGCTGATAATGTAATTTATTTTTCTTGATTCCTTTTTCACTGCTACTGAAAGTATAAAAAGAAAGAAAGGGCAGAGCCATCAACACCATGGGAATAATAACTGGGATATTTTAATGGGAATTAATGTATCTAAAAATGAGCAAGAAAAGCAGAAATAATTCTATGAAACCAGTAAAACTAATCCACATGTCTGTCCCTGAGCCCTCAGTACTTGGCAAGGGATGGAGACCCCTCATGTGGGATGGAAATGTCCAAGTGCAGAACAAAAGGAATACGAAAAAAGGTAGATTTCGATGAGATACTGGAAAGAAGTTGTGAGGGTGGGCAGGCCCTGGCACAGGTTGGGCAGAGCAGCTGTGGCTGTCCCACCCCTGGGAGTGTCCCAGGCCAGGTTGGACAGGGCTTGGAGCAGCCTGGGCTGTGTTGTCTGGTCTAAGACCCACAGTCAGAGCCCTTGGTGTGGCATCAGCTCTGTGAGGACATTCCACGTCAGAAAGCTCAGTGTGGGGGTGATGGGGCTGCAGAACTTCCTCACAGGCCTCCTCCTGTGACTGATCTGAAGTTTTGTAGCCATGTCTCTCACATGTAGAGTTGACACAAGAAGGGCAGAACCCATCAGGAGAAAGGTTTTCCACATGCCTGGAAGTGTTCAAGGCCACAGTGTAAGGCACCCCTGCCAGGACAGGGTGGTGCAATGAGATGATATTTAAGGTCCCTTCCAATCCAAGCCCTTCTGTGATTCTATGAAGTTTCATCTCCTCTGCATCTGTAACAGGCACAGTTCTGCCTGGGGATCCCAGTTCTGCCTGGGGATTCCAGTTCTGCCTGGGGATTCCAGCTCTGCCTGGGGATCCCAGTTCTGCCTGGGGATTCCAGTTGTGCCTGGGGATCCCAGCTCTGCCTGGGGATCCCAGTTGTGCCTGGGGATTTCAGCTCTGCCTGGGGATTCCAGTTCTGCCTGGGGATCCCAGTTCTGCCTGGGGATCCCAGCTCTGCCTGGGGATCCCAGTTGTGCCTGGGGATTCCAGCTCTGCCTGGGGATCCCAGTTCTGCCTGGGGATTCCAGCTCTGCCAGGGTTTCTGTTCCACAGTGGAGCTTGTTCCTGTACGGCCACAGAGCACATGGTTGAGGCTACAGAGCAGGTGATGTCCAGCCAAGTCTAGATCCCAAATAACCCTGATGAATTGTCTTGCCATCTCCAGCTTGGCAGAGGTCAAAGGAATCCTTTCTCCTCAGGGCATATCTCCCTTCTCAGCTTCCTCCTCGGTCAACCTGAGCTGCCACGTGTTAAAAACAGAACTCCAAAGAGGAGATGGGGGAGAGGAGCAAAGGATGACTGAGCTGGGAAACCCAAGGAAACCCTTCTGCTTCAAATCTGCCTGAATGATCTGAATTCCTAACCTGCCCCCTCAAAAAGGAGATAATTTTGCACAGTGAAGCCTTTGATGAGATTTTTAATTATTCTCCTGGGCCAAAAAGCAAAGCAAGCCCAGCTCCAGTGAGATACATTGTCACTGCTACCCCAGGCTCTAATCAAACAGGATTTATAATTGGGGGATTTCTTGATGAGCTGGTAGAGGTGAAGCTGAATCGTGTAGGATGAGGAGCAGAGTTTGGCACTGGAGCCCTTCCCTGCAGGTGAGGTGGCAGAGGTGGGACATGTGTGAGTGTTGGCTCCCAAAGCAGGAACACAGTGAGGGTATTTCTCCCATTCTCTGTCATGAGCTGCCCTGTGCTCTCACTGTCTTTAATGTGCCTCTAATGTGATTTGGTTTTATTGATAGAAACCTAATGAACAGTGCATGATTTGTGTGGAGGAAGAATCAGCTCCATCCCTGTCACTCTGACTCAGCTCTTTGATGCCTTAGTGCCAGATCATTAACCCACTGCTGCAGATGCTGCAGGGACAGAGAAGCAAAGCTCATCACCTGCCCTGGGCTGAACAGTGAGCAAGGGAGGGATGGGGAGGGGACAGGGAGAAATTCCCAGCTGGGGTCAGTGGGGGCCACCATCAGAAACCCCAAGATCAGCAATAATCTCATGATTCAGGTGCTTCTGGATGTACTTTTCAGATGCAGATGGTTGATGTTGGTTCCTTGGAGCAAAACGTTTGTTCATTTAAATGGGGAAGTGCAGGGGGGCTGTTTGAGAACCAGAACCAGCCCCACTGACTCTCAAGTGCTGGTCATTTGTTGCTCCACCAGCTCTGGGCTCCTTTCAGCAGAGGCCTTGGAATGTCCCCCACTCCCAGCAGGGTCTGGTGATCTCTTTGCTTTCCCTCCCCAAAGATCCGAGCTGTTATTTCGCTCCCAGCCCTGGAGCCTCCAGTGCCGGGAATGTGCAGTGCCAGCCAGCACGTGGTTGCCATAACTACCAGCCTGGTGTGCCCCGACAGGCTCCTCGTGTGCCTGATGGGCAAAGAGCTTTGCACACAATTCCAGCCTCCTCCCTGGTGTTTGCTCTCTCTTGCTGCTCCAAGTGCTGGTGGCTCATTGCTCACCTGCCACACAGAATGCCTGGGTTTATTTACTTATTTATATTTAAATTCCAGATTGGATGATAAAGGACTAAATCAGGGTATAAATTGATACATTAGAGAATAAATTAGACATTATAATGTGGAAGTAAATGAATAATAAATTAGAGAATAAATCATGTGTTAAGGCATCAGCAGTGCTCTCTCACCTGTATGTGAAAAGCCATGGAATGAATCTTGGTGGATTATTTCTTTCCACAGCAGCCCAAACGAAAAAGCCACATTTGCAAAGATGTTGCACTTTGCACATGATTTAAAGATTGAAAATGAAAGAATCTTTTGATTTTTGGAAAAGGGAGGGAAACTTACTGACAATCATGAGCCCAATTTGAGTTATAAACTGGGCTCCTGTGGAGCCTTCTTTGGGTTTGGTTTGTTGATTCTGTTTTTACCTGCCAGCAGAACATCTTCAAAAGCAAATCTCCCCAGACAAATTGCAATTACTCATCTAATTACTCACCAAGGACACCATGAGAGCAAGATTTACAGGAGTTCTCAGCATATGAACAATTCTGAGGTTCTTTCAGCCTGTCATGATTTAATTCCTCAGCAGCTGCCTTGTTTGTTCCAGAGCTTTGTTGTTGCTGGCTCAGATCCCCTGGATTGGATTTGCACCCATCGCTGGGTATTTGCAGGAGTCCTGACAATTCACAGACATCTCTGGGACTCGAGGGATGGCACAGCCCAGTGCTGAGCTCGGGGCATTCTGAGCTTTGTGGTTTCAAAGGGTTTGGTTCTCCAGTCTGTGGTGTGTGGCTCCTGCAGGCAGTGGTGCCCTGAGTGCCCAGCAGCAGGCAGAGACAGGGAAGGGCTGGAGACCCTGCTGGGGGCTACCCTGTGTGGGCATGGACATGGGCACGGGCATGGATGTGGGCATAGGCATGGGTGTGGATGTGGGCATGGCTATGTGTGTGGGCATGGATGTTTCAGCAGACACTGGTGAGGAGTGAGGGCGTGGGTGGGATTCAGGAATCATTTGTACCTGAGATGTGAATGGAAAAGGGGACCAGATTGCAGGAATGTTGTCACTTGGTCTGTTCCCTGGTGGGGCTCCATCCATGCCAGGTGCTCCCAGCACCCTGTGAGTGGGTGTAGAATTCTCCCATCTCCTGATCTTTTCTAGCTGGCTCAAAAGGAGTACAAGTCAATTGTTCCACCTGGACCTTGCTGAGGGTCAGAGGTTTGGAACCTGGGCCAAGCTTTGACAAGCCTTTAGTAGCATCTGGGAAAGCAATTCAAAAAATACAGACTCTCCCCAGATACCAGAAATCATTCCTTGGGGAGAGAAGTTCATTTATCCTGTAATTAATTTGCACTGATGAAACCCCATGCTCTGGTGTGGTGGTGGTGGAGCATCACAGCCCCTTCCCTCAAACCACTTTGACCTTTTGCTAAATCAATGGGTGTCAATATTTCCTAATTCCCTGCCTGGACTTGTGGCTCCATAATTTCTCCCCAGTTTGTTGATGCAGTTACTGGCAGTGCATTTCTGCACATGTCAAAACAGAAACACGTGATACAATCTCAGAATTTAACCTTAAAATCAGGGAGGAGAAAACATTAAAAGCAAATCCTCTCTTGGAGAGGTTTCAGCAATGTTATTAATATTAGCTTTGGAAACACGAGTGGAATAAATAATGTGATTTTAACAGTGTTAGAATCACAGAACCATTTAGGTTGGAAGAGCCCTCTGAGATCATCAAGTCCAGCCATTTCCCAGCACTGTCAAGGCCACCCCAAACTCAAGTTCCCAAGTGCCACGTCCACACTTCTTAAGAGGAGATAAAATTGGGCCAAATGTTGCTTTCTCCTTTTTCTATTTCTCCCCTTCATTAGACAGGATTCAATTCTAAATAGATACATTATTTCCCCCATCACTCTATCAGTGATGGTCTTGTACAAGATCTTTCTCAGAAGGATGTGAACTGCAGACTTCTGTCCTCAAGGGAAGTAAAGTGTCAGGTCAGTCCTGAGTTCAGGTGGAGCTCCAGGTGTTGTGGAGCTCTTGTGCCAGCTCTGTGTGCACAGACAGACTCAGGGTCCTCCAAGGTGCTGTTTGGTGCAGAACTGCTGGAGAAGGTCCTGTCAGGTTCAAGTTGGGTCTGCCCAGTTTTTGGGTATTCCTTAATGTGCCAATGATCAGCTTCGTGCCCACCTTCAGGGGCTGAAGGGCAGCAGAGTTGACTTGGCAGGGAGGAGACTGCAGGAGGTGCCTGTCCTGACCCTGAGCTCCTGCACTGTGTGAGCAGAGCAGTGTGTGGCATCTCTGCTTCAGACCAGGTGGCTTCATGGGAACGAGCTCCAGCCAGGCTGGAAAGAGCCCACTGTGTGAGCTGAGTGTCATGGGCAGCTCGGGATGAGCCCTGGGGAGATGGGAATTGTACCTGCAGGCAGAAACTCTCAGAATGAGGATGTCAGTGTGGAATGACCCCTCTGGGAATGGGCAGTGTGGCCAGAGGGTTGTCTGGAGCGTCCCTCTGGCTCTGGGCGGTGCTGCAGCCACAGCTCAGCCCTGTGCCCACAGGTGGGAGGTGCCAACTGCACATCAGTGTGGCCCTTCGAAGGAGATGGAAGTGAAGGCACAAAGAATGTTGCTCTATGCAATTCATTTGTTCCTAATAATTGTTTGTGTGGGGGATAATGAAGTGTTATCATTGTTCAATTTGTAAATGAATTTAATCCCTGGTATCTGTCAGAAATATGGAAAGACTGAAAGCTGCTGAATCCAAGGCTTGGTTCTAAGTGGGCTCTGCCTGGCACTGGAAGAAAATGTTCTGCAGAGCCTTAGGCTGGGTCTGAGGACTTGCCCTGAGCTGGGTGCAGTGGCAGCAGGTGGTGATGGGGGACCTGCAGGCTCTGCTGAGCAGGGCTTGGGGGCTTTCTGGGAGGGACCATGTGAAAAGCTTTCCTCCCTGAGGGCCAGTCCTGCTGCAATAATAGAAACAAAATAAAAGTAGAGCTTTATTCCTGGTTTACAGGGGCAGAAGGTTCCATAGATCAGTGTGCTCTCTGTGTCACAGGGAAGGAAATCTCACTGACCTCACAGCCAGCCCAGCTGCCTCTGACGGTGAGTCCCCTTGGCAAAGGTGCCCAGAGCTGCTCCCCCAGGCAGCCCTTCGTTGTGCTTTTAGTTGTCTGGACCAGCTTTCAGATTCCAGAAATTGCTTCTCCTCAGGCTTTTCTTCAGGAGATCAACACTCTGTTCCTGCCCTGTATTGGAGTGATGGGTGTTTTGTGTGAGCAGCCTCGAGGTGCTGCCCTGTGTCCTGGCAGGGTTGGGGGCACTGCTTGTGTCCTGGCAGGGCTGGGGGGCACTGCCTGTGTTCTGGCAGGGCTGGGGGGCACTGCCCAAGGCACTGCCAAATCAAGGGTGCAAATGCAGCCCCCTCACAATGAAACTGCCTGTTACCAACAGGGGTGCCCACATGGCTTGTCCAGTCACAGCCTCTTAGCTGAGGGTGTAAGAAACTGTCCCCTCCGTTTTGAAGATGCCTTTGGGAAATGGTTGTGTTTGGATCCCCAGCCCAGCCTGGCCCTCCACAGCACCGTTGGAGCTGCACTGAAGATTTCTCACATCCCAGTTCTTAGCCTTTAATAAACCCAACTCCAGTACACTGAACAGGAATGTTTTCAGCTCTTCCTCACCGTTTTTAATTGCCAATCCCTGAATGGCCAGATGGCCACAGAGCCAAACTGAACCACCTGGAGCAATTAGAAGCCCTGGGTCCCCTGTAACTCCTGCTCAGAACGAGTCCCATCCCTCCGAGGCAGAAAGCAGGTGGCTCTCTTCCTTCTCATCATTTTTCATTTTTGTTTACCTCTGTTGTTCTCAGACACAGGCCAGGAGTGAGACTGGGAGAGCCAGAAATAGCCAGATATATGGTCTGGCTAAAAAGGGTTGTTAGGACTAATCTGTTCCTTACATAAAGCTCACAGTGATTTGCATGTGCAAATGAGAGTGAACACAATGCCATTTAAACAGCAAACTCTAAGGAACAAGTTACCTTTGGAGCACAGGTGGGAATGCTGCCAGTGCCTGCCCACAGCTGAGGAGCTCTCTGGGGTCTGAGTCAGGGCAGGGTTAGGCTGGATTTTGGGAAAAGGTCCTTCCCCCAGAGGGTGGTGGGCACTGCCCAGGCTCCCCAGGGCAGTGGGCACAGCCCCAAGGCTGCCAGAGCTGCAGGAGGGTTTGGGCAATGCTCTCAAGGACAGGGTGGGATTGTTGGGGTGTCTGTGCAAGGCCAGGGGTTGGACTGGATGGTCCTTGTGGGTCCCTCCCAGCTCAGGATATTCTCTGATTCTGGGTCAGGCCACCAAAATTTGTTCTACTGACTTCAAAAGCCTTCTGTGCTCTTGACCACACAGGGCCTGGCACTGGCACGGGCTGTGTGTCCTACACTGCCCACAAAACCCACCTGTCAGCCCCTCTGGGCATCTGCCACATCCTGTGGCAGAATTCCTGTGCTTGTTAAACCTGCAAACAGCCCCTGGAGCAAACATCTGATGATTCAGAGAGGTCTGTAAAGGCACAAACCTGCTGGTAGATCACTGAACTCGTCACCTGTTGCTTAATTTCTTTTAAATTTGCATTTAAGTACTGCATTCGAAACCTGCAGTGCAGAAGGAATTAAAGAGTTGGGATTTTGTGGTTTTTCTGGTCGTGATGTGGTTTAGGGGGCATTGAGGTATTTGATCTTGCTAATCCTGGAGATCTTTTCCCACCTTAATGATCCTGTGATTCTGTGACTTACATGTGCACACCCAGCTCTGTACCAGGGCCCTGCATCTGATATTTTCGTTGTAAGTCCCAATATTCTGGTAGATGATCAGAGGAACATCCTGAATGTAAAATGAAATGAAAGGACAAATCTTGCCCTGGCTTTGATTTACTTTTGGCCACTCTGCAGCACTGCAGCAATGGCCTGTTGCATTCCAGGGGCTGAATCAGGTGCTCTGTAGGTGAGTAACAGCAACACAGAGCCAGGGGACGCCCTGGCAGGGGTGATGGCACAGGGGCATCTGCTGGGGAGATGCTGCCCCTGGATCTTGGTGGTGCCCCCTCCCCACGACCTTGCTCTGTGCCCTTGGGTGATTGTTCAAATATCTGACCTGAGCAGGGAGCAGATGTGGGCCCTTTCTTTGCTCCAAAATTTTAGTATTTTATCCCTGTCTCTTTAATATAAAGTACTGGAATGGCCAGAAATTCATATTAAATTCCAGTCCTTTTCCTGGCCCAGTGACCATCTAATTAATCATGTCAGTGGGACTCCAGAGCAACAACTGGCACATATGATCAGCTTGTTTGGTTTTACTGTGTAGACATTGGACCAGATTTAGGATGAAAAAAATCAGAATTTGCATTGTTTTGAGGGCAAAGATGTGAGTTTTTTCATTCACCTCCCATGACCCTGAGATCAGCTCAGTTGGTTAAAACTTAGTTGTAACAATGCCAAGGTCATGGGTTCAATCTCCTGTGGGGGCCATTATTGACTTAAGAGTTGGACTCAATGATCCCTGTGGGTCCCTTCCAGCTCAGAATAGTCTGGGATTCTGTGACATGTGACAAATGTCTTATTTTGCTCACTGTAGGTTGGATCCACGTCAGGCTGTTGTCTTGTTTAGTGGGTACAGTAATGAAGAGTGAGGACTCCATGATCACAGCAGGTTGGTTGAACCCTCTGGACTGGGGATGGCAGTGGCTGTGTCAGGTCGCCCCTGGGCTCTTCTCACTGGGATGGGTCTGCAGCAAAGGTGGGTTACAGAGAGGAAAGGCCCATTGTGTGAGCCCCTGGAAAGAGTCTCGCTGGAAACAGGGTCATGGAGACTAAAGAGGCCAGGGAAGCTCAGCCTGAAACCTGAGGCTTTGCTGTTGATGCCACCTGTGGCACCTGAGCCCCACGGGGCAGCCTGAGCTGTGGAGCAGAGAGGGGCTGGGAGGTGGCTGATGTTCTGCACGTGGGGTCAGGTCCCTGAGCAGAGTGCAAATGGCTTTTGTGAACTGCCACTCTGGCACAGACTAAGCTCTGCCTTCTGAGGATTCAGGGAATTTAACTTCCAGTGGCTTTGGATGAGTGGAAAGGCGTGGGGTACACCCAGGCAGAGCCCTGTGATCCTTGAGAAGGCTCCCTGCCCATGGATGGGACTTTGCAGGAGCTGGCACCTCTTGGAGCCTGGTTTCCAGCCAGGATCTGTTGTTGGCAGCATGATCTGATAATCTGAATTGATACAGCTCATTCTGCCTGGGAATCTGTTTGTTTAGACTGAACACCCCAGCACTTTGTGTGCAGACAAAGGGCACCATCCCCTCTGTTTGCCATGGAGGTGCCTGTGCTGTGAATCTGCTTCTGCTCTCAGAGCCTGGCAAAGGCAGGGGCACACCCAAAATCCTGCAGCAGTTTGGCTCCAGCACTTCCCAGGGGCGTCTTGCCTGGGAAAACAGGAGGGAGGAAGGATCTCTCTGTCTAGTCCTGTGCTTCTCTTCCTTCCATTTGAGGCATTTCTCTCCATGAGCAGAGATGCTGCATGAGCTCTGGTGGCACAAAGGCACATCAGAGAGGCTGAGCATGTCCTTACATCTTTCTTACATCCAGCCAGAACCCACATTTTTCCTGTTTGGAGAGGGGAAGGTGGGCCCAGGCTTGTGGCTGAGTGGCACCGTGGGAGGGCACCATGGCCTTGGGAACTGATGGGGCTCTCCTGTGGCTCCTGTGAGAGAATTAGTGGGATTTGTAGAGATGCTTTAATCTCCTGTGGAATGCAGATTATTGCACTGGCAGTAAGGGGAGGAATGGAGCAGTTTCCAGCTGTTTGTGTATTTACCATGAATGATGCCATAGGAGAGCACCTGGCACAGGGCCCTGTGCCAGGGGTGGGAATTCACTGCTGTGTTCACCCTCCCTCCAACAATGATCATTCAACCCAGGGGCTCCTCTTCTCTCAGATACATCCCTTTACCTTTCCAGTTACCTCTTAGCTCACAGTGGGACAGCCCCATCTGTTTGGGTTTATCCTCAGCTCTCTGCTGGGCCCTCACATCACCCCAAGAACCTTTTTCACACCCGGAGCAGCCTCTGCCCCAGCCAGGCCAAGTTTTTCCCACAAAATCTTGGCAGAATCTCTTTGCTTAAACATATTTCTACGTGTTTGAATTTGTGAAAGCAAACAAGCCCTGAGAAGTCTTTGTTTAGCAGGGTTATGAATTATTTGCTTATTTAGTTTCATGTTTGTGCAGCTGCTGCTGTTACATTGTCATAGTGGTGGCTCTGCCTCATTCAAATAAGTAATAATGGTGGTAAATTTAATTAATGGAGTTAATATTGCCTTTTTTTTGTGGTCTGACATGGTGATTCCACCTCCACTGCATGAGGGAAGCTGTACCAGGCTCCCAGGGAAGGGGAGAGGCTGTGAGGCTGAAGGCACTGGGGAAGAGCACAGTGAGACCCCCAAACTGGGGTGCCCAAAGGAGGCTGAGCCTGCAGTGACGTGGGATGGCTCTGGGGGGGAAAAAGTGTTAAGGGTATTGATCCCCCAGTCATGACATTAAGGGCCTGAAAAATAACCTGTGGGGTGCACAGAATAAACAGAATAAAATACAGATTGGAGATGAAATGGGCAGGTCTCAGGGAGTTGTTTGGGTGATTGTCTCCAGCATTTCCCTTGGACACATTTCCCTTTTCAGAGTTGGAGGGAGTGTTTTAGCAGGCATGAAAGTAACCCAAAGCAAAGCTGAATCAAATTCACAAGCAAAAAAGCCAACAAAAACCACCTCAAAGGTTTCAAGTATAACCACAAAAGGCCTTCAGGCTTTATTGCAGTGTAATTGAGAGCACGTAATAACAGAGTGACAGCACGGCCAAAATAACACACACTGAAACCAGAGGAGAGAGAAAGAGAGAAAAGAAAGAAAAAACGATGAGATGGAGACTTTACAATCATTGCCTGTTGGTTTTGTTGCTGTGATTGTTTTTCTCCTAGTGCCATTAAATTATGTTTATACTGGATTATCATAAGAAAAAAGGTATCATAAAGTTTTATGAGGAGAGTCTTGGAGGGGATAAGTGTTTGCAGGAGGCTGCTGTTGACTGCCTGAGCAATTCATTTCGTGGTGGTTGTCTGAGAGGACCTGCTGGGAGAATTGCTGCCTGCAGGAGGTGTTGGGGGAGTCATTTCAGGGAGCACAGGCAAGGTGACACTGCCACAGCCACAGCCTCGGGGCTGGGACAGCATCACTCCTGCGCACCTGCGGCGTGACCTCATCCAAGGGATGTGGCTGTAAATTCTCAGGAGGATTGATGTGCCTGGGCACTGCCCTGGTGGGTGCCCAGGGGCTGTGGGTGCCCAGGGGCTGTGGGTGCTGTGGCAGAGGGGCCTCAGCACCTCTGAGAGCTGTGTAAGAGCTGCTGTAAAAAACACCTGGCAGCTCCTCATCAGTCACCCATGGCCAGTAACAAGTTTCTGTCTCAGGGCTCTGTTTATTGGTCAGCTCAGGCTCCTGTGAATGATCAAACAGCCCTACAAGGTCAGAGCACAGTAATTGGGAATTACTGCTCAGCAAAGCCCTGCCCTCAGTGTGCCTCAAGGTGGGCTCTGCTCTTTAAAGCAGGCACACCATGATCAATCATATGATAAAAGTCATTACACTCAGCCTCCAATACCCTTGAGATTGTCAGCAATGGAAGGTTGATTGGCTGCCCTTGTCCTCAGGGATCTTCTCTTGCAGTGCTGCTGCAGAGGGCACAGTGCCCCTCTGAGCATCCCTCCACCTGCACAAGGGTGGGAGGGGAAAGGGAGTTTGAGGCAATCAGGCCAAATTATGAAAATCAACATGTTTGACCCGAGTTTTCTGTGATAATTTGGAAAAGTGAATGGAAATCAAGGGATGTTTGAACAATGCAGTTGTCTGTCACATACTGGGTTCATAATTGCAGACTAAGCATATCTTTGCCCAGAACAAACTGAGTCTGCTTAAACTTGAGATAAATCACAGAGTTTAAAGCACCAGAAAGGAAAGAGGATTTTCTAATAACCTGATATTTACATTTCACTGTTGGGGTCAGAGGTCACATGACAGAGATTAGGAACAACATCACGTGTCCCACAGAAAAAGACCTCATAGAGTTGCTTCTTGAAATTGTTGTTTCAAGATTTCCCCCACGAGAACGACTTTCATGGACACAGAACTTGTTCTACTGGGTCCTTATAGTGATGAGCTCCCCAAAATCCCGCATAATCACCTTTCAGGAATGGTGCCTGTAAAAGAAAACCTTAAAAATTTTAAAACTTAGAAATCCCCCTGTGACTGCAAAGACTGTGAACTTAATTTACCAGTGCAAACAAGAGGAGCCCATCAAGTTGCCAGCAGAGTTATCTAATTTGTTGATACAGGGATCACAGACAACATTTTATTTGGTTCTGTACATCTGCATTTGCTTTCTGTCTGATCAGGTCTCTAATCCAGCCACCTCTGCATGGGAAAAGCTGCTCCATGTCCTTCCTGGGGCTTCCACAGAAAGGGGCATTTGGTGGGTTTTACACCTTGTTTCTGTTGCCCTTCAGGTGCAGAAGCTGTTTGGGGAAGGTGCTGGCAGGAGGCAGCGAGGTGCCAGGGGGATGCTGATGGCATGAACGTGCCTGCACTGTGCCAATAGCAGGATCCTGTGTGCTGGGCATCGTCTCAGATGTGACCTGATCCTTCCCAAGAACTCTGCTGTGTGTGGGAGTCTAACCAGGGCCAGAGTAGAGGGATGGGGCTCCTGGCTTTGGCTCCCTTGTCCAAACCCTGCTCACTGCCAGGGAAACTCTCCCAGACTGTTGATACTTTGCCCAGACAGGGAGGGCACTCTCACTTTCAAGCTTAATTGACCCCTTTTTCCTCTCCTCCCCTTCCATCTGCTCATGCCCACCCTGCTGCTGCACCTCCCCAGGTCCAACATGGCCCTGTGCAAACCCTCATGCTGACACCCCCCAGAGTCTCCAGCCCAGCTGCTGGGACACCCCAGGGAGTGCCTGACTGCTCTGCCATGGGAGTGGGAGATGGAGGAGAGCAGAGGTCACTCAGGCTCTTACCCCTGGACAGTGAAATTCACCTTCAAGAGTCCATTTATCACTCTCAGGAAATCATTTTGTGTGTGAGCAGATGACAGGAGGGACTGGATGGAGTCGCTCTGTCTCAGGAAGAATCTCATTTGGCATGAAAATATTGTGACCTCAAATTTTGCCTCCTGACCTCTGAATAATTCTTGTCTCACAGTGATATTCAATTCTTTCCCTGACTCTCCATTGTGGTGACCTCTTTAAAGCCATCTCTCACCTGTGCCATACAAATCTGCTGCTCCTGACCTTCCTTCTCAAGACAATCTCCCCAGGCACTTCATAATTTTGTTGCTTGTCTCTGAGTTCTCTCCAATTTGTCCAAACAAACAGCACTGAGGAGCTGCTTGGGAGTAGGAGGTATTAGTGCAGGTTGTGGAGTGCTTGTCTGCATGAGAAGCTCTGGTAATATCTCAGGCTTTTACATAATGAAAACAGATTTAACTCTGTTTTTCCATTAGATGTTTGATAAATGGAGTCGGCACAATTTTCTGTGTTGGAAAGGTGATGTTTGTCTGGACTTCCTAAAGCAGGGAATTTATTTTAACAGCAAGTTTCATGGCACTGAAATATTGCTGCAACTGCTGTCAATAATAATGTCACTTAATGTGCCTTCCACCTTCAGGAATATCAAAGTGTTGTACAAACTCCTCTACCCTGGAAAGCTTTGCCACCCCTGCCACTCCCACCCTGTCTTCTGGGGCAGAGAGTGAGAGCTGAGCCTTGCAATGAGAGTTACCTGGGACTGGCAGAGGGCAAAGTGGGAACACCCCTCCACAGGGCCCTTTAGGTCAGGGTAGAGATGCAGCTGTAGGGCTTTGCTGACATTTGCCTCACTCCCCTCTGAGCCCACAGCTGGCAGCTCTAAGATTTGTTCCCATCAGGTTGGGCAGGACTTGGAGCCACCTGAGGAAGGTGGCCCTGCCCATGGCAGGGGACTTGGAGCACGGTGGTATTTAAGGTCCCTTAACCCAAACCATCCTGTTATTCTGTGATTCCACACTGTACTACAGGGCTATGTCTGATGGGTTTCTCCCCCCTTACCTGTGCCATGTCCCCCCTGGCATCCTGTTGCCTGCAGGGACCACTGGGCAGGTCTTTGTCCTGACTAAATCCCGGCTCTGCCCAGGATTTGGCTGAGGAGTTTTCCCTGGCTCCAGCCTTCCTCCTGAGCTTCCTTCCCCAACTCAGTGCAGCAAAGTCCCTTTGTTTCAGTGATGCTTAGGCTGGACCTTGGTGGGTTTCCAAACATCTGTTAAAATAGAGCCAAGGCCTTTCTTTCCCAGCAAACTCCCCTGTTGCTCAGTGACTGGAACGATGATGTCAGACTGGAGTACTTTGGATTTCCAAATTCTCTGCCACAAAATAGGAATCAGCTAATCAGAGGGACAGACGGGCTAATTACAGCAGAGAGAGCATTTCTATTTATTCCTGAGGATCTTGTTAATCAGCAATAATGGAAAAGGAAATAGCAAAAAATTACATGGCAGTTAAGTGAGTTTTGGGTAAAATATACATTCTTAAATTAACCTGAGTGCCTTTGAATCATGAGAATGTCATTTAATTCAATCTATTAACAATATGAAACTTCAATCCTACTTCCTGCTGTATTTTCAGGAGTGGAATTAAGGATATGTGCAGTGGTGAGGGGGTAGTGGTGTTACTGGGGACCCAGTTGCTCTGAGTGGGGTAACACCCACCCAGATATTTCCTTCTGGAAGGGTCAGGGTCAGGGTCCTTTGGAATGGCACAGTTGGAAAGGACTGGGAAGAAGTGCTGGGCAGTTTCTAGTGAAGCCAAATGCAATTGGTCATGGTGTGGTGCAGGAGCTGAGTGAGGTTTGGATTTCTGTTTTGTTTTGGTTTTTTTGTTTGTTTGTAAATTTTCATTGTAACCAAACCAGTCTCAGCTTGAAGATGTGAAACCTGTTACACTAAACTGTTATCCTTTAAAAAGCCTGACAGCTTTTCAAGGGTTGTTGACATTTCTTGTTTCAAGAACAAGCAGCAACAATCCTGCCAAGGGGTTCCCTGGGATTTTCCCCCCTGGCTCAGGTATCTTCCTACCTGGGCACTGTTCTGGCTGACAGTCCCTGCCATGATTCCCATAGATCTGGGCTGTAATGTTTTATTTCGCTCAGAAATGCTTGTTTAAGATAGAACAAAGCTTATGAAACTTAAAGTCCATGTCAAATATAAAATTTTCCTTTCAACATATTTTATCTCAATGCCACTGTGGAAAGTATTGAAAGATCCACTCCCAGCTGAATATTAATGAAGTAAATTGTCTTAGAAAATTCCCTACTGTGTTCAGACTACAGGAACTAACAGGCCTCATTAGATGCCTGTTGATTAGAAATGTTCAAGTGAGTTTTCTTTCTTTGGATGGTAATTGAAATTAATTTGATAGGCTTAACCCCACCCCTGTAACTGGCCGTGGGTGAGTCCTGGGGGAGAAGCCCATTCCCTGCCTGTGGTTTGGGGCCTGGCAGTGCCCAGTGTGGAAGGCAGAGCTGAGGCTGTGCCAAGGTGGGGCAGATGGCCCAGAGCACCCTCTGGATGGTGCCCCAAGGCTGAGGGAGAGGAGCATCCCCTGGGAATTCCGGCCAAGCACAGGCAGAGAACCCTCAGAACTCAGAGAACTCCCCAGAAATCCTGGCCCCCAGTGCAAGCAAAACACTGAGCTGGGATCGTGCCCAGAGGAACAGCCTGGAGAAGAACTGGAGCTCCTGGAATCCAGGCACAGCCTGCAGGGACTGGAGGGCTGGAAACAGCATTTAATCTCTGCTCCCTTCAGGATTAATAGGCAAGGCGAGGGATAACATTTGTAACAGATTTTATCTTTCTGAGAGCAGAGTCGAGGCAGATTAAACACTGTATTCCTTACAGTTATTTTTGTTCTCAGGACGTGTATTTGGGTCAGAAAGATCCTTAATGCTCTAATGGAAATGCATTATGAGGCAGAGAAAGCTTTTGTTGTCACTGGTAACATGAGCCAGTGAGTCACCTCTCACCGCTCCCGGCAGGAACATGACACTGAATTCCATCACTGCCAAAACAGGGCTGGGACAGCAATTTCATGCTTTGGTGGCGTCAGGACCTGTGGACCTTTTCTCCCTCAGACAGCCCCTCCCACCCCGGCACCCCCACCCCAGGATCCAGCCCCTTGCAGAGGTTTCACCTGGTGATGGGGACATTATCAAGTGTATTGTCTTTTGGGTCTGTTGAAGTGTCTTGGATCTGGTTTTTTACACATCTACAGCAGTCCAGGTTCACCGGCAAATTCCCTGTGTGTGGGGCAGGAGGGGAGGGCCCAACAGCAGGTGTGCCCAGCAGTGATGTGGGAGGTGCTGGCTGAAGTTTGGTCACAGAGGAGCTGCTTGGCTGGAGATTGGATTAATTGCTGAGTTTTCATTTCATCCCTACTCCATGTATTCTTTCATGGAGCTTCCAGGTGATGTCAGGAAACCCCACGGGTTCTGTGCTCAGATATTTCCCTTCCCATGGGAGCAGTGACTTGCACAGCCCTGGTTTTGCTCCCTCTGAAGGTGGTGGATGATGCCAAGGGGTTGGTTTTGCTCCAGGATGTCTCTGGAATTGGGGACTCCAAAGCAGGAGCCCTGAGTCAGTGCAACCACAGGGAGCTGCTGGCACCAGGCACGGGGCTGTTTGCCCTGATGCTGCCCAGCCTGCCCAGCTCCAGAGGACTCTGGAGACAGGCAGAGGGAAGAGGTGCCTGGCTGTGAGGGGTGTGAGAGGCAGTGACACTGTGTGAGCCTGAGGGGCAGGTGCTGTTCTCCCTCCAGGGGCCCTGCAGGGACGAGTTGCCACGTTCCAGACCTGGAGACACCCACTCCTGGCTCCCTCACATGGTGCCAGGGCTTGCTCACTGCCTTGTTTCCCATCCCATGTGTGTCACAGGCAGGAAGGGTCTGCCAGGGGTCCTGAGCTGTTTGGGAGCCCTTTCCTGGAGCAAGATTAGGCTCTGGGACACGAGCTGGGATTGGTTCTACCAGCCTACCTGAGCAAAGCAGCACTTTCCCCTTGGCAAGTAACAAGTCACTTCCACTTGGCTGCAATTCAAGTGCTTAAGGCGTAACTTAAAGGAACGTGGTGTGTGTCATGCCCTGAACAGGAATGGCAAACCAAAATCCTGAGCCTGTTAGTGCAGCCTTGGCCAGTGGCAGACCCGATCCCATATTCCCCTGGAGAATTGTGCAGGGGAGAAAGAGCAGGTTTTCATTAAGTCAAATGGAACAGGAGGGTTGGTCTCTCCTAAATGAGCTGTTTATAAAGGGCTCAGATGGTTAACTCGTGCTCAGTGATTTATTGCTCTTTCCCCTCCCCTCTCTCTTCCCGGCACTCCCGGCATGTACCGAATGTCTCAATGAAATAATTGTCCTGATTTAGACACAAGGAAGTTCTCAGCTGTCTGAGGCCCTGGTTGGGCATCAGGATTCCTGGGAAGAGATGAAAATTCCTGCAGCCATCACATACAAAGCTCTGCTTTGGGACTGAGTGCTCCCTGAGAGCTTCACTGCTCCGCTTTCCCCCATTCCAGCCAGTCCTGGGCCTGGTCCAGCAGGGCTGCTCTGTTCTTCTCTGCTGCTGGAATTCTGGGACCAAAGAATTCCCTGGCTGGGCACTGGAACAACTCCCTCATGGCTCCACAGGCGACAGTGCTGATGTGCAGGACCCTGGCACTTCCCCCCACCATGTCCCCAGCAGGGACACAGCACTCTGGAGACACTGAGAGGAGCTGGGCAGGAGCAGTTCCTGGGGAGAAGGCACTGGTGTATCTCCTGGCTCAGAACTGGCCCTCTTTGCTGTTTCTGAAGCCAGAATCCCTTGGTTTCCCAGCCATTGCACTGGGAGGGGACTGTGGAGGGAGCTGCTCCTCGACATCCTCCATGACAAGGTTTATTGATCCTCCGAGCGCAGCTGTCGCCTCACAAACCCACAGCCTTTATTGCTCTGCCATGGAAAGATTTTCTGTCAGTTCTCACCATTATCAACTTCATGTCATGACCAGTAATATCCTCTGTAATGTCAAGGGATGGGAGAATTCTGGAGGCTCCCTGGGGAAGCTGTGTCCCTGCTGGGGTGGGGTGGGCTGTGCCAGCTGGGCACTGGGACATTCCTGTACTGCCAAGGGAGAACCAAGGCTGTGCTCAAAGCCTGGCTGCCCTTCCCAGGTTCAGGGTGTGTGTTGGATGGTGTGGGCAAAACAGTTGTTGCAGCAGGAATTCCCAGGCTCCAGCCCTGCCATGGCACCCTCAGTGTTCCCACCTTGCTGCTCTCTCAGCTTTTCTGTCTCTGTGTGAACTCTGTCTCTAACCAGCCCACACAGCAGAGGCTGTCAGGATGAAAAATAACTCCCACCCCTCAAAAAAAAGGAAATTTCTCTCTCTCCATTGCTGTAATTTGCAGGCAAAAAAAAAAAAAAAGGAAAAAAACCAGTCCAGGAATTGGGTATGGATGTTATTTAGTCCAAATTGATTCACCCAGCTTGTGCACTTGTTTCTGCACCATATTTGCAATCAAAAATCCATGCAGAATTAATCAAGCACATGTGAAAATCTGCAGGACAATGGAGAGTTCTGGAACACACCTCCCCAGGGCCATCAGAGTGGATCTCCAGAGCCAGGAGAAGGCATTGCCACAGCCTGGGCTCATCTGGCCATGGCACCAGTGGGAGCTGTGCCAGCACACCCAGGGACCCCCTGCCCACACATCCCTGGGCATCCACCCCTGCCCAGGGTGCCAGCCATCCTCAGCTGTCTGCCAGGGAGCCACAGAGAAATGGAGATGGGAAAGATGAGGAAAACCTGTGTTTCCTGAGGCAATTCCAGATGAGACACCAAAGAGTGACTTGTTAATAACCTGTGTCTCCTCCTCAGGTGGAGGAGAAAGCCCAGGTTTGTTGCTCTCATGTTCCACATGCACAGAGGTTTCTTACCTGGGTTTCAGGGTGACATCCTCTCTCCCAGCACCCCCAACAGTTCAGCACCACCCTGCAATGGCAACATGGAGCTGCTCCTGCAGCCTGTGGGACACAGGGACAGGAGACATTATTCACAGTGGACATTATTGGCCACGGCCCCAAGAGCACTGTATCAAATTGCCTCCAAGACTTGGCAGTGGGGTTAATTATTTAGGTGCCTTAATTTTCAATACATTTCTGTCTTGACTGCAGCACCAAACCCCTGCAACTCTGTCCAGAGACAGGAACACAAGAAACTGTGAGCAGTATTTATCTGAGTGCAGTCACTGCCGTGGAAGGAGCTGTGACTTACAATGGTTTGTGATGCCAAGAACACAAAAATGAATGTTTAAACAACACCAGTGATTCCTCCTCAATGTACAAGATGCCAAATTCCCATGAGATTTTGTGTCTGTTAGTTGTTATCACACATCCCAAATGATGCCATTAGTTTGGTTCTGTGCTGTCATAGCTGCACAGCTGCAGCATGTGCAGAGTGAGTATCCCTCCATCCATCCCTCCATCCATCCCTCCATCCCTCCATCATCCCTTCATCATCCATCCATCCATCCATCCATCCATCCATCCATCCATCCATCCATCCATCCATCCCTCCCTCCCTCCCTCCATCC
>JAWWLY010000024.1:772228-788495 GCA_035041215.1 Gymnopithys bicolor
TCCTCTCCTCTCCTCTCCTCTCCTCTCCTCTCCCAGGGCAGCCAGTGTGTTCCTATGGCCACTGGATGTATTTGCTTCCTTTGATCAATAACTCAGGATAATCATTTTGTTCTGTAACATTTCCAAAGTCCATATATATTGCATAAAATGCAGAATAGCCAATCCCAGAATGGATTTTGAAAGCTTTTCATGAAAGGTTTAGGTTTAGGGGTTTTTTTTAACTCTGAGGAGGGGAAAGAAGTGGGTTGAGATATGTGAATAAATCTGTTTGTTTGGGGACTTTGGAAAAGAGCTTTTCTATAAGCTCTGAGGAGCTGGAAACAGTCTAAATGCTATCCCAGACTATTAAGAAAATAAATCTTCAAGAATCAGTTTTATTTTAGCCTGTAGCCTTCCCTTCTCAGTCGGGAGAGGAGGAGAGGGGCTTGCCTGGTGCCCCCTCACCGATGGTGGGCAGGACTGGGGAGCTGGGAGAGGAGCTCTGGCAGGACTGAGGGGGCACACCCAGAGCTGCTGTGTGGGAACAGCTGCCAGCACGAATCCCCCACCTGGTGCAGCATCAGGGGCAGAGCAGAATGTTTATCCGAAGTTATTCTTTGGTGGCTGAGGATCCACATGTGTGGAAAACAGCTGAGGGGGTGAGAAGAGGAGTTTGCTTCTGTTTGGAGCAGTGGAGATCTGTGGAAGGAGGAGAAAGGTCCACTAAAAGTGGGAATTTCTGTGCTCAGCATCGGGCAGAGGTGAACACGAGAAGGAAGAGGACAATTTTACAGGTTTATTTGTTTTTTGAGGAGGGGGAGGCTGAATTATGGGCAGCATTGACTGAGGTCAGAGCAAACAGATGGGGAGCTGTATCTGTGCTCTGAGAAGCCTTTGCAGCAGAAACAGTCTGAGGCTCTGCTTTATTTATGTATTTGTTTATTTTAAAAAGGAAGAAAAAATGTCATTAAGCAGCAGTGGGAGAACATTCACATGTTGTATCTATTTATCCATCTCTGCAAATAATGAGGCGTAGGATTAGAATAGGTGGGGAGTGAAACCTGACTTGAGTCTAATATTTGGGGGCTTTCAGATTTTCCTTCCAAGGAGAGCCATTTAAATGGCTCAGGCAGTGGGAGCTGATGTGTTCTCCCTCAGGAAATGGAATGCAAAATCATATTTATTGCTGCTGGTGGGAAATCTGAGTGTTTCTCTGTGCAAACATCCCCATCTCCAGAGGAAAGAGGTACCAGGGCATGTTTTAACCTCCATGTGCAGGAGATGGAGCCACAAAACCTCTGGCTGTGGAGCCATTCTGAGAAGCAGCACTGAGGGAATTGCTTAAATTCCTCTAGACTGTCAGGAGGGGTTCTCCTCCATGCTTTGTCCTGGAGGCTCAGCAGAGGGGGCCACTTGGTGGGTGGTGTGGAGGAAGGGCCTTGGGATGGGGCTCTCCAGCCTCAGTGCCCTCCATGTTCCTGCCCTGGGGTGAAGCTGGTGCTCCCTGGCAGGGTCTGAGGGATGTGTTGGGATTATGTTGGCATTGTGTGACCCCAGGAAGTGCTGCTGCAGGGTGTGTGGTACTCTGATCCTGTGGAAGCTTTAAGGGTGGCTTTCTGCAGGGAAGACAAACCTCCTCTGGTCCCTAAAGGGTTGTCCATGTCTGCCCAGCCTTGCTGCTCCTTCAGATCCAAACTTCCATCTGAACTGGGTTTGTGTTGCCAGATTTTGGTGCTGGGTGGGACTACTGGAGTGGCTTCTATAAGAAACTGCTGGAAACTTCCCTGGTGTCTGATGGAGCCACAACTGACTCCACGATGAATCCGCCAGTGGCCAAGGCCAAGCCCATCAGAGACAGGGGAGCCATCAGGTAAGATCCATCTCACAGTCAGGATAATATCCTAATTGTCCTGATGTCCTGACTTTGGTGGCTGTTTGACACATGAAGGGCAGCCAACAGCTTAGGGGATGCTGCTGGGGGGGTGATGAGCACTGCACAAGCCTCGGGCTGCACATGCTGGAAGTAGCTCCTGGTGGCTCATGCTGGCTCCTGGTGGCTCATGCTGGAAGTAGATCATGATAGGAGGAATTGTCCATGTCCAGGGCTTTCCATTCTGCACTTGCACTGCCCAACAGCTCCCTGTGTGTGCCAAAAACACTGTGAGAGACCAATTTGTGCCCTGGATGTGTCAGCCCCTCGTTACCCAGCTGGTTCTTAGTGGCATTGCTGGGTGGGCACACATGGCAGCAGAGATGCTGCTGTCTCTGTGACACTCTCATCAAAGCTGAGGGTCTCAAAGAAGTTAAGCAAAACAAGGAAAAATTGGTTCCCAGGATAATTGAAACCTTGGAAATATTTATGAAGTATTATAATTAAAATCAAAACACTTCTATGACAAAAATTGGATCTTGCTTTGCTGTTGTAATTAAATCATGTTCTGATGCCACATGTCATCTCTGGGATGAAAGTGGTTGCTAACAGGGCATTTCCAGCTCTCTGAGGAGTGGGGCTATTCCACACTGAAACATTGGGAAAGCTCTGAGGGAATGCCCTGGACAATGAGGGCTCCTTGGGCAGCACTCAGGTCTGCTGCAGTGGCTGCTCTTACTCTGTAGTTTGGGTGCCAAGGCTGTGATCCATTTAGCTGTGTGCTGTCCTGGCACCTTCCATGCTCCTGGAATGAGACAATCATAAACCTCTGAAAGGAGAAGATGAAAGGAGCCTTGAGAAGGTGGGAGAAGGGGGCAGAGAAAAGCAAAGGCAGAGCAGTTGAACAGTAGCTCTTTGTATGCCTTGGCTGTAAAGAAATCCAGATAATTGTGACTTTCTACAATGTAGCACAGCCCAGAAACCATCAATAATTAAGGACATCACAACCTCCACGTGTTAAAATTCCTTCCATGTTCAGAGCCAATGAAAGGACTGTCAGTGGAGCAGGGCTGGTGTGCAGGGGCAGCTGAGCTGGTGCCTGGCCATGCTCCACATTCAGCACAGCCCGTGGGGTGGGGGGCTCACAGCACTCTGGAACACACACACAACCCCATCCCTTGAACTTTGAGGAGGTGTTTTCCCTCACCTGTGTTTTTGATTCTGGAACTAGCAGGGAAAATAATTGGCTATAGGGGTGAAATAAGGGCCTTCCAATGTGCTGTTGCCATAACGTGCTCTGGCAGCTCAGGCAACGTGTGTGTTTTTTCAATCCGGGGGTGCATGAATAAAGCCTGACAGGGAGCACAGCTGGAACGAGCTGGAAATGGAGACAGCTCTGGGCACAGAGCACATGAAAGGTGCTGCTCATAAAGGCCAGCCAAGCTTTATCTTCCCCAGTGCTGGGCTATAACCTCCCATCGCCTCTGGAATGTCTGGCAGCTTCTGGTGGACGAACTGTTGCCTTTCTGATGTTTATTCCTTTGAAAGGTTCAGTTCGGGGCTAGAGTTGATAAAGATATTTTATTTCATTGTCTGTTTGCAGGGCCCTGTGCACAAAGAAGCTTTGTGGATTTGGCCTGGTCTTTAGGACTACAAAACCAGACATATACTATTTTAATGTGAGATTTGTGTGTGTGTGTGTAGATAGACAGATAAAGAGAACACTATTTAGTCTCTATTGCAGAGTGGACTTCAGGGATTTACATTAATTAAATTCATATAAACATTATTAATTTTGAGTCCTTTTCTCTGCCACGGCTCTGGTTGCCACACACAAATACTGAGATGACAAAAAATGACTTGGCTAATAAGTTGCAATAAGTAAACGATGTTGTATTGATCTGAGCACTCAGAGCAGGGTGAGCCACCAATATATTCATTACTGCTCTTCCAGGCTCCCTCCAAGTAACACTCACTGTTCAATATGAAATGTGCATCTCCAGTGCTGGATCAGCCATTAAATTATGCTCATGGATATTAATAAAAGAGCCAAAGGCTTGTCTTTATGCAGCAGAAAAGGAGCACCAGTTCCCTGGCAAATGGGATGAAAAATATATTTTTATGGTACACTTAAAATTAATTCCATTTTAAGCTCTGTAGCTGTGTAAGAAGGGAGAATGTTTAAATTCTGACCTTTCCATGCACAGGTAGGCAGTTTGGGTTTATGTTTTTTCTCTGGTACCCCAAGAATCATGAGATCAGCTCTTGCTCCTTCTCTGTTTGCAGCAGGTGAATGGCTTGTACTCTTTGAGCAGGAATGCTGAGATTTGAGGGGTTCAGGGCCAACCTGATGAGCTTTGAGGGGTTCAGGACCATCCTGGTGAGCTTTGAGGGGTTCAGGGCCAACCTGATGAGCTTTGAGGGGTCCAGGGACCATCCTGGTGAGCTTTGAGGGGTTCAGGGACCATCCTGGTGAGCTTTGAGGGGTTCAGGGCCAACCTGATGAGCTTTGAGGGGTTCAGGACCATCCTGGTGAGCTTTGAGGGGTTCAGGACCATCCTGGTGAGCTCCTCAGTGTCAGCAGGGGCAGAGCTAAGGCTGGGCTGGGGCTGTGCCGTGTGTGCAGCTGCTTCCCATCCCCAGCAGGAGATGGGTGGGCAGGAGCAGGCCTGGAGCTGTCATGTCTCTTCTGTAGACAGAGAGCAGAACAAGATATTCCTGGTGTAAATTATTCAGAGCAGAGCAGGAATATGAGCCCTGGCAGCCTCTGCCTGTGTGTCTGTGGCACGGGGGATGTTGTGCACAGTGACAGGCATGAGGTTCCTGCCTGTTGTGGGGGCTGAGCTGTGGTGGGGCTGGAGCTGCTGCTGCTCCCCCTGCCTGTCACAGGGGACAGGTGGTGTGGGCAAAGCAATCTTTGCATTACTGAACATGAAATAAGAAGTGTCATTGCCTTGTCTATGCAAGGATGGCAGAATTTCACCTGAAGCTGTAAAAGAAACCTATTGCAGTGTTTGAAAAGAGGCACCATTTGTGGAAATACTGCATGTCCAACCTGAATGTCCTTCAAACATTTGGTGAGAGAGAGCACCCAAGTCCCAGGCTCACCATTCTCAGAGGGCCTCACTCCAACTTGTGGCTGAGTTTTGCTTTGGGGTGAAAGACCAGGCACCCAAAGCCATGGCTGAGCTGACCCAGTGCTGATAGGCCTGGAAAGGGAATCATGGAATCACAAAGTGGTTTGGGTTGGAAGTGACCTTATGGCTCATCTCATCCCACCCCTGTCATGGGCAGGGACACCTCCCATCAGCCCAGGCTGCTCCAACCTGGCCCTGGGCACTGTCAGGGATGGGGCAGCCATGGCTCCTCTGAGCAACCTGTGCCAGGGCCTCAGGACCATCATAGGGAACAATTCCTTCCCAAGATGCCATCTGATCCTGCCCTCTGGCAGTGGGAAGTCATTCCCCTTGTCCTGTCCCTCCAGGCTCCTGTCTCCCTTTTCCATCTCTCCTGGAGCCCTTCTAGGCAGTGGATCTTGTACAAAATGATGCTTTATGAAAAGAGCCCAGCAAAAAGAATAGGGCTGGACTATTTCCCAAACTTATTTTATATCTCTCAGTGTTCATTAACAAGAGATGCAAGCCCAGGACACTGGTGGAAGTTAAATATCTTGTGCTGCTGCTGATCAGTTAATGGGCTCTGTGGGGCTTTGTGAAGCTCTCTGGCAGAGGGAGAGCTGTCTGGCAGAGACAGGAATCTACCTGGAAACGAGCAGAGAAATGACACTCAGAGCAGATCGATACTGAAGCAAGAAGCTCTCAGAACTCTTCCCAGAGTATTAAGATTTGTGCAGAGGCAGCAAAGAGAGGGTTAGAAATAGAGAATGATTGTGCCTGGTGGGGCTGTCAGAGGGATGAGAAAGCTTTCACCTGACAGAGCCTGCCCAGAGAGACAGGAGGGGGCTGAGTGATGGACAGTGCCTGGACATCTGCTCTGGCTCTGCTGGGGCTGGGGCCAGTGAGCTCCATGTGGGACCATCAGAGGGGCAGTGCCAGCCAAGGATCCCTGCCCCAGCCATGGGCACAGGGCAGAGCTGAGCTGCTGCTCTCCACAAAATCCCAAAGCCACAGGTGTTTCAGCTTTGCATTTTATTTATGGCTTTACATGAAGTGAACAGCCAAACCTGGGAATGTGGCTCCAAAGCATTAACCCAGCGAGGTGGGATCATCCTGAATTCTGGTCAGTCAGGAGGCAGTAAAGGCAGGAGATGTGAATTCAGAGTGAGGTGAGCCAGAGCATCCTGACCTTAGGAGGTGATAAGGATCAAGCATTCACTCTTTCACTCAGGTCTCCATTTACCCATCCTCCATTTTAGCAGAGCACTCAACCCTTGTGTCAGAGGCTATTGAGAGTTACTGCTGGAATTCTGGCGTTTGGGATTCAATAAACACCAAATCAGACAACAACAGGGCTAGGGTGAGTGCTGGGGTTTATAGCACGACATGATAGCTCTGCCTGTATGAAAATTGCATTCCCAGTTCCACTGACACTGAAGGAATATTCTGGGTGTATTTTAACCCCTTACTCCCAGAGCCCTGAGGACTGAGCAGGTTGGCGTGTCCTGCCCTGAGCTCTGAACACGGTGTGCTGTCCTGTGGGCAGTGCCCTGCCAGTGCTGCCTCATTGCTGGGATGTTCTAGTTATTGGGCTGCATTTTTGAGCACTTGCAGGATTTTTGCTGCTGTACCATGTGGGGGTGTGTGTTAAATCCCTGGCTGAGCTGAGCTGAGCTGCCACTGGAATTCCAATGTCCCTCTGCAACCTTCCAGTACCACTCAAAGTGGAGCATATTTGAGAACTTCTTACCTCCTTTTATTACAGAACTGTGACCCTTGGCTGTGTCTCACCCAGCCACTGTTTTGCTGGGCATGAACATGGCAGGAACACGACAGCAGCCCTGGGACCAAGGGCTTCACCCCCCTGTGCCCCTCAGGGTCACTCTGCCCTCGCTGACTGCTGGCACCTGCACTGACAGCCCTGCTGCTGGCAGGGGGAGGGTGTTCTGCAGAGCTCAGGCACAGCCTGTGTGTCAGTGGGAGGAAGGAGAGCCCGAGCTGAGGGATCAATGCAGTGTGAGGAACATCAATACCTGTCGGGGAGGAGGCTCAGAGCTGTCTGTGGGCATTACAGTTATCCACTGCTGAGGCTTTGGGGTGACCTTCAGCGTTCCTGGCCTTCATTAAAGATTAAAAGGTTACAAGAATGCAAACAGCAGTTTGGAGTTGCTTCCTGGTGAATCCTGGTTCCCACTGAAAGCAACAGGAGCCTCTGCTGGGGTTGGGCCTGTTTCTTGTTCCTCAAAATATTACAGCCACCTTTGGCTGCCAGTGCCAGGGTCACTGCACTTGTGTGGTCACGAGGGCCTGGGCTGAGTGTGCTTGTGCCTTCTCCATCACCCACACTGGGTGAATCCTCCCCACTGGAGAGTAACCCTGGCTGGTGGTGCCCATCTGGGTGCTGTTCTGGCCTGTTTGCAGTGCCCCAGGCTGCCACAGCCCCGTGGGTGCAGAGGGCTGGCAGGAAGGGCACTGAGTGGCCACCCTCTCTGCAGAGCCTGCCTGGAGTGCAGGAACCAGGCAGTTATTAAACAATGCTCCGTGGCTGATTGCAATGACAGAAACCACACTTGCAATCTCTAGGTGGATCTGATCATCCGTCATCTCCAGTTATTAAGTTGCTAAGAGAGATGAGAGTAAGAGTGCATTGAGCTCTTTCCATTTATAAGCCCAATTACCAAACCATTTCTGCCCAAGCACAAAGCTTGTCAAGCCTAAGTGAGAATAAATACTGCAGGAAGGAGCAGGAGGTGGCCAGGGACAGAAATATCAGCCCAGTGATGAGGCTGAGTTGGAGGGGACAGGAGGGAATCCTGCCTGTGCCTCATCGGGGGGTGATTGGCCCCCAGGAGCATCCTCCTGGCTGGGGGTCCGTGGTGCCCCCTGGGCACTGTGGGGACATCCAGTCCTCCCTCCTTTCTGTGAACTCACCACCTCCCAGGGTCTGCAGTGAATGAAGTTCAAAACTTGTCACCAGACTTTTGAAGGTATTTGGGCATCTCTTTGTTGCCCTTCAGGAGGAAAAATAGTCCATGTTTAGAGCACCCCAGATACCCTCTGGTATGTCCAGCTGAACACAGCAGCTGTCAGTTCTCATCTCTCACCTTTTCTTTTATTTTTTCCCACCTCAGTTTTTCTTTTATTTCAATTTCAAAATAGTAAGTTGTGTTTTGACAGTAATACCTGGAGCTTGTTTGGGTGGTGCAGACAAGAAAAGATAGAAAGCAGAGCATGAAATGAGTAGCATTTTAGTGATTTCATACAATTGTTGGGTTGGAAGGGGCCTTATAGCTCATCCAGTGCCACCCCCTGCCATGGGCAGGGACACCTCCCACTATCCCAGGGTGCTCCAAGCCCTGTCCAACCTGGCCTTGGGCACTCCCAGGGCTGGGGCAGCCACGGCTTCCCTGGGCACCTGTGCCAGGGCCTGCCCACCCTCCCAGGGAAGGATTTCTCCCTAATACCTCATCTAAACCTTCCCACCTTCAGCTTCAGGCCATTCCCCCTTGTCCTGTCCCTCCATCCCTTGTCCCAAGTCCCCTGTAAGCAGCAGTGTCTGATGGGCACCATGTGGGACAGGAGGCTGGGCAGGTGCAGGTCTGATCTCCCCAGGGTGAGTGGCTGCCTTGGAGGCGTTGGGTTCCAATGTCCCTGGTGCCTCCATGTGGAGCACAGAGATGGGGTCTGGGGAGCTGCAGCCCTCCAACCCTGCAGCTCTGCTGTGCTGCTGGGGAGGGCAGGATCAACCAGCCCAAACACAGCCGTGTGGCTGCAGAGCAGAGCCCAGGGCCAGGCAGGGCTGGCATGGTGGCCCCGCTCCGCAGTCTGGTGTGACAGGCACCAGAGTGGGCACTGAGCTGTGGGAAGCATTAGGGAAACCAGCCAGGAAAAGCAGGGCTAATTATTCAGGAAAATATGTTGTGTAATTAGACTTGGATTGTTCTGCTCTCCTTTGTGAGCAGGGCTTGGGAAGAGGTGAGGCCATTATAATGATAGAAATTTATATCTGCTCAGATTTGCCTCAAGGGGTAAGACCACAACCAGATGCACTAGAAGATAATTCCCAGCATTCTCTCTTCTTCTTCTTCTTATCTTTTTAAAAAAAATTCCCCTGGAAAAAAACTGAATTTAAAGTAGTTTGTACCCCACAGAGGTAATTTGCTATCCCACACTTATACACAAAATACTCAGAGTAAAGCAGTAAATGAAGTAGAACACAGAAATCTGACAGGGTTATTTGTATCCTCATAAGAAGCCAAGCAAAGCAAAGTCATCAGCAGGAAAATGCCACGAGTGGGAGAGGCTGTGGCCCAGTGAATACCCAGAACTTTGCTGCAGTTCCACAGCTGTTTCTGTGAGGTTGGTCCCAGCCCTCCTGTATTTCCTCTTCCCTGGAGCCCTGCAAACAAAAGCCACTGTTACTGCCTTTCTGTGAGGGAGGGCAGCAACCTGGGCTAGTGGAAGGTGTGGCTGCTCATGGCAGGGGGTGGAACAAGATGGTCTTCAGGGTCCCTTCCAACCCAAACCAGTCTGTGTTTCCATGGACATCAGCACTGCTGCAGTTTCATATCCAGAGGTGCTGGATGTCGCCTTCCCATCGCTGTAAGAGGATGAGGCTTGAGCCTCAGGGGTGTGAGAGGCCTGGGGCACAGGGCAGGTCAACTTGAAGGTGTTCCCTTTGTGCTGTGAATTGTAAAATTCCCTTCTCTCCTAATTTAATTAGTGATTTCAGCCTGAGTGTCACAGTGCTGGTGTCAGAGACAGCTGTGCTTGGGCTGCTGAGGGAGCACCGAGTGAGTCATGGCCAAGGCTGTAAGTTGGTGCCAGTCTTTGTGTCCCCTGTCTCTCAACACCAGGCAGGACTCTCTGCTGCTGCTGGTGATGCCCTCCTGGGGGGACAGTGTGAAAACAAGGTCTCACCTACATTTCCTAATTAAAAACCACAGAGCACATTTCACACCATGTTAGGGATGTTAATTGGGGTGTTCTGGCCAAGGTCCAGCTGGCTGGTGGAGGCCCTGCCTGTGGGAATGCTCCCTGGAAAGGGCTGCTCTGCTGCTTTTTCCTGCAGTGCTGGGGAGTTCTGAGGGTGGCTTTGGCACATGGAGGGGCTGTTTGTGCCCCTCCACAGGGCTGTGCCCCAGCGTGGGATAACCAGTGAACCCAGCATTGCTCCTGTGCCACTGCTTTCCTGGGGAAGCACAGGGCGTTTTAACTCCCTCTGGAGTCACCTCCCCCAGCTGATGTCACCTCCCCCAGCTGATGTCACCTCCCCCAGCTGATGGCAGTGGGATGGAATGGTCCAGGGAGCAGGTGGTGGTGCCAGGTGTTGTTCCTGTGGGGCTCAGTGTGAGGAGGTGGCTCTGAACGACAAACACACTGTGGATCTGTGACACCAAACCAGTGACTGGCACAGCCCTGCCCCTCCTGTGCTGAGAACTTTGGGGGACTCTCTGGGCTCAGGCCCCACCCTGTTCCCCACCAGCACAACACCTGGGTCCCTGCAGTCTGTCACCAGCCCGGAGGAAAACCTTTGGAGTTTTAATATTCCTTTACACTCTTTGGTGCCCTGGAGGGGCAGAGCTGCCCCCTCTTCCCTGGCACCGTGTGTGGGGGCAGAAGGAGGGGGTCCCCCTTCCTCCCCAGAGCCCCAGCTCTGCCTGGCAGTGCAGGTCCTTGCTCCCCATGGAGCTGAGAGGGACACCTGGGCCTTGGGAACAGGTTCCTTCGATGGCATCTCAGCCCTCAGAGCTCGAGGAAAAACAAATTATTAACAGCATGGAAACCGTTTAAGCACTTCAGGTAATTAGGAAATATGTCGGTGCTTTCAAATAAGTTAAATTAAATGTGTGTTAAATATGTAGCAAAAGAAAAGCAAGTGCCAGGCATGAAATAAGGTATGAATAAAACATTTTTCAATGCTACCTGATAATCTGGGGAACTCCCCTGGGCACAGAGGTGGGCTGTGTTCCCACTGAGCCAGCCTGCAGTGCCTGCCCCAGGGGCAAGCAGGGGTGGGCAGCCCTGAGCAGGGGGTCTGTCACCTGTCCCTGGGGGCACATGGGCGGGGGGCATGGAGGATGTGCCCTGCCCAGAGGAAATGCCCCTGCGGGGAGGCTTGGACAGCCAAAGCTGGAGGGGACAGACAGGGACAGGCAGGGCTGCCCACCCTGGGGAACATCCTTGTCCTGAGCCCAGACTGGCTCTTGGGAGCACAGGAGGGGCTGTGCCACACCCCTGGGCACCTGCCTGGTCCCTGCAGCAAACAGGGCCAGGGGCACCTGCGAGGTGGTGCCAGCCCCGGGCCAGGCTGGGGGTGAGAACACCCCAGGGAGGGGGTGGCACAGCTGGAGCCCGCGGCTTCCAAGCTCTTGCAGTGCATTCCAAGTGTTTCAGTATTATTATAATTATTTAAATGTGTAAAATGAAAGCGCCTGTGGGTGCTGGTTCACTGAGCACCCTTGAAATGAAAATAATGAAACAAATGAGCTCTGCTAAACAAAGCAGTGGCCCCAGAGCCTCTGCCCTCACAGGTGGGTTTTGCCTCTGGTCGTGGAGCTCAGATCTCTTCCAGCTCCTCCATCTCCACTCCCTTCCCTGATCCAACTCCTGCAATATGTAACTTGCACCATTTTAAAATTACCTCTATGGCCTCCCCAGACTTGACTAATCCATAATGAATCTTAATTTCATTGTACTTTGGGCCATAAAAGTGTGTTGTATCTTGCCATGAAATATCTTTATAGGCCTCAGCAGCTGTTTCACAGCCCCTTTTTGCTGTATTTTATTTCATTTCAGCAGCATCTGCACAGGATGGGCACTCTGAGGAGGCAGCACGAGGCTGCACTCGCTGTCACTGCTGAAGATTTCTTAACTAAAGATGTGATTTCTCCCAGAATTGTGAAGGTATTACAGAAATTAAGACAAAAGCCTGATTAATTAGAGGATAAAAGGCAGCACTGGAGCACCAGTGTTCTTCAAGAGTAACTTAACACTGACTTTAAGCCTTTCCCTTTTCCTGACTTGCTGCCAAGTGTCTGTTCTGCTGCTCCTTTAAAGCCACCTTCCCCAAACCAAATTTCTGGATTTATATGTAAATTCACTGTAGATCAATTAAAAGATAAACCCAACTTTTATGTGGGAATATAGAAGGAATAAACTCAATAAACGCAACTCTCATATCCTGATCTTTGTATACAGTGATCAGAAAGCAATTAATCAGATTAGTTTTTATCCCCCAATAGTAATTTTCCACTTTGTAGTCATTTTTTGGTCTATAATTTAGAGTTATAAAGTATTTTTGTATCAAAAGAGATCAATTCCATGTAGAGGATCTTTTCTGATCACAGCCAGACTAACGAGTCGTGCTGGGAAATACAGCCCAGGGTGACCCTTGTAGGGAAATTACTGCCATCACTATGAGGATTTCTATCTCTATTTCATACAATTTGTGTATTTCAGACAGAAGAGGAGAATTTCAACCCCCATTGGGGTGGATGAGTCGTGTTTAAAATCCTTTGGCAGGGGGGGAAGGTGTTTGGCAGAAGATGATGGTGGTTGGTGTTAACGCAGTAACTAAACCAAAATGTGGCACCTGGGGACAAGGATCAGGGACAGCCTTGGCAGTGCTGGGGGAATGGTTGGGCTTGGTGGTCTTAGAGGGTTTTTCCAACCTAAACAATGATCCTCTAATTCTCACAGGCTCTGAGTGTGGGAACAGGGGATTTCATTCCCAGTTATTGTAGCCAGTAAATGGCCTTTGCCTTTGGAGTGTGTTGGTGGTTTGTGCTGAAATAACAGTGGAAAGCATGAAAACAAACCCCTCCATATCTCATCCCAGTAGGATCCCACCAGCTGCATTTCCTTCTGAGGGACCATCCTGCAGGAAATACAAACTTTCATTATCCTCCAACTTTGCATGTGCTACATACTTGGGAATTTACCTGTGGCTGAGATGCACCTGCAGCCAACTCTTGGCTTTTTTAGGTGCCCAGGAGATGGAATCCTGTGGCAGGAGGGGCCACTGGTCCATGTACAGCAGCAGCTCGAATAAAGGTCTGCCAGGTCGACTCCCCTCATATAGACATAAACATCTGCTGTACTTGCAAATGAGATGTTGGTGCTCCAGGGAATGGGCAGATCTTCCTGAAACCAAGAGCCTGAGGCTCCTTCAAGGAGCTGTGGGGAACAGGGAAGGAGGGGCAGGAGCTTGGACTTCCCTGGTCCCAGAGGGAATCAGTGGAGAAGGGAGAGGCTGAGTGTGCAAATTAAAACTACACAGCAGCAGCAAAGCAAAGGCTTTTGAACTGTGGTTTGTTGAAGTTGTAAATAACTTTTCATGGTGGTCTTTAAAAGCAGATTTTTGCCTTCCCCCTGCCCCCAAATCACCACGTTCATATCTTGTATTGGTGTGCAAAGGAAACCCCAACCCCTGTTTTTAGGAGCTGTTTGAACTTTAATAAAACCACATACATCAAACAGCTACGTACAGATGGTCGTAGTTCATTTGCTTCACTTTCCTCCCAAATCACTCAAACCCACCAGAGTGTCTTGGGCATCAGGAGCACAGCGTGCTCAGCTGGGAAAACACATTTCAATTACCTCTTGGCTATTGATCAAAGCTCAACTAATCTGTATCTCAGACAATATTAAGTTCAGTCTGCAGATCAATCAATTTTCTTAATCTTAATTGCTTGTTGTAGCCGAGCAAAACTGTGAACCTTGGGCTGAACCAGACCAAAGTCCTGCTGGCTGAGGGGTCAGGAGATCACCTGGGACAGAAAGATGCTTAATCTTTACCAGCCTTAATATTCTGTGACTTGGTGATTGTCCAACATCCCGGTGGGTCTGCCCTGTCTGTAGGACAATTCCAGTCCCACCCAACTGCTGTGGCAGTTGTGGAGCCCAGCTGGTCCAGGGCAGCAGGCTGTGCCTCCCATGGAAACACCTGCCCAGGTTCCCCAGGGCAGGGCACTGGAAGTGCTGCTTTGGAGTGCTGAGACTGCTGAGCACAGAGCAGGACTCTGAGCCTCTGCACCAACTGTGCCACCCAAACAAAGTGTGCAGGTGGCAGTGAGAGTGTTCACGGAGTCTGTGCCCTCCTGGGGGTGTCCCCTCTATGTCTGTTCTGCTGCATTAGGGCTCTCCTGCCATAACTTTTACTCACATGAGCTCTAAGTTTGGGAACAGCAGCTGCTGTTGTTGCCAGGAGTCCATCCCACCTTCTCCTGGGATTTTCCCACCATGGTCTGCCCCTCTTTGCCCTTTCCCTGTGCTGATGTCCATCTTCTTCATCCTCACCTCCCTGGTCCAAGGAAGGACTGGCCGTGGCACTCGGTGCTCTGGGCTGGGTGACAGGGTGGGGACTGGACTGGGTTGGACTTGATGATCTTGGAGATCATTTCCAGCCTCAGTGATTCTGTGGTTCTGTAACTGTTCTGCTCTGCTGGTTTGTTCTGGCTGCTTTCCCCTCCCCTGTGTCTGCTGTGCAGCCACAGTCAGAACCTTCCCCTGGCCATGGGTGGAGATCTCTGGGCTCCTCTCGTGGGCCTTGCAGGGCCACTGCACTGGCCACGTTCTCATAACCCCCTGTGAAATCATGTGTCTTCCTGCTGACTTAATGCTGAAATGTGGTACTTTCAGGGGTTTGTTTCAAATGTGGCATTCTAAGCCAACACTCATTTGGTTTGGCAGGCAGTTAATTACATCTGAGCTGGCTGTCCATGGCATTGGCAGCCTGTGCCATCGTGGGCAGGGCTGGGCTGGCCACGAGCTGGGCCAGCACCAGGGCCTGGCTGTGCTCCAGGAAATCCTCTGGCAGCAGATTTTCAGGGAGAGCAGGATTGGCTCACCCTGAGGATGCAAAGCCTTGCAAGGGAGGAGAGCAAGTGACAGAACTAAACTTGGGCAGGGGTGGCATTTGCTTTGGAGGCCCTGGAGAAAATAGAGGAGCTCCCTGTAAGGTGGATTTTTTAATGCTGGAGGAGGAGAGGAAGAACAGAAAACTTGGCCTTGAAGAGATACACAGAAAAATGGGAGGAACTGCCACACAATATTTCCTTGTGACTCCTTGCAGTGATACTACTGTAAATATGAAAAAATAATTAATTATGGTGTGAAGAAAGCCAAAAATTAAAGTAATTTTTTCCAATGAGGTTGTATTCTGTATTTCATCTTTTCTACAACTAAATAATTTACCCTTTGTGATTTATGCCTTTAATTTACGTTACATTTTTCTCGCTCTGAGGATCGCCGAGTTTGCAGCCAAAGGCTCAGTTCTGTCTGTTAGAGAAGACAAAGGCCTGGGCTGTGTGTTTGGGGCTGCAGATTCCAACCCATCCCTCACCTCGGGCTCCACAGCACGCTCAGGGTCTCTGCTCCAGCCCATCTCCGTGCCAGGGAGATGTTCCTGGGCTTTCTCCTTCTCAATGGCCACGTTATCCCTTTGGGACACACCGAATGCCAACAAGTGCTCCTGCAAACAGCGAGCAGAACCTCCAGCAAACAGGGTGACACTAATCTGTTGTTTGTGCTAAAACACAGAAAGGAAATTACTGCTCGGCTGTCATGAAGCTCATAAAGGAAAAAAGAAAAATGCCACCGCAGAAGAATAAGCTTCAAAAGAAAGTTCCATTATCAGTTTGTTTCATGCCTTGTAGCTCCAGCTGCAAACAATCCCCTCCACAAACACCCCCTCAAGATAAATGGCAGAGCAGCTCGGGTGGTGCTGGGGAGATAAAGCCACAACTCGTCTGTTTGGGGGAGGGAGGATTGCTGAGCCTGCCACTTCATTTTGTTACATCTCATCAGCATCTTGGGGGAGAAAATGAATATGTATCGTCTGTTATCTTGTCATTTTGGAGCCAAACATCTTAAAATACATTTTCTGTGAAATAACCCTGGGGATTTCAAGACCAGAATAAGTTATTAGTGCAATTTGAGCCTGGAGACTCTGTACTTGCCTGAAACATGGCAGAAGCTCCTGCCAGGGTGTGAGAGCTGCTTTTGCTTGTGAACCAAAGGGAAACAGAGGTAAAACACCCAAGAAATCTTCCACAGCCCGGAGGCTTCTGCCAAACCAGGTGACCTGAAGCCAAGGGGGGGCAGGCTCTGCTCCCAGGGCACAAGGGGCAGGACAAGAGGGCACAGCCTCAGGCTGGGCCAGGGCAGGGGCAGGTGGGACATCAGGAGGAATTTCTCCATGGAAATGGTGCTCAGGCACTGGGAGGGGCTGCCCAGGGAGGTTTGGAGTGCCCAGCCCTGGAGGTGCCCAAGGCAGGACTGGCCATGGCACTCAGTGCTC
>JAWWLY010000024.1:788595-801981 GCA_035041215.1 Gymnopithys bicolor
ACAGGGTGGGCTCCAGGGGCTGGCAGGGCTTTGCCAAGGTGGGCATCGGGCACAGGGTGGGCTCCAGGGGCTGGGAGAGCTTTGCCAAGGTGGGCATTTGGCACAGGGTGGGCTCCAGGGGCTGGGAGGGCTTTTGCAACCCAAATGATTCTGGGATTTTGTGACTCACATGTACCACCTGATGAGAACATTTAGTGAAGCCCTTGGAGGGCTGGACCTGAGGCTGTGGTGCTGTGGGGGACAGACCTGGTGGCAAATGTCCTTTCAGACTGGGCCACTAATCCCCTGTTTAATGATTTCTGCTGGAATTTCTTAATGTTTCCTCAGGCTCAGGAGGGGCTGAGCCCTTTCCCAGGCAGTGTCTGCTCTGGTTGCAACCCTTCCACTGCCACTGGAAAAACCCCAAAGAAATAAATCCTTTAAGGTAAGTGCACCTTATACCTAAACATGACATTGGAGAGGACAAAACAAAGGAAAAATAAGCGTTTTTTGAGATTTTCCCATTTCCTGCTGTTGCAGCTGATTGTGTGGGCTGACCTGAGACAGGATCCAGGAGCTTCAGCTGGGGTGGCCAAGCACTGTGACAATCCATGCAAATCTAAGCTGTAATCCTTTTATATTGATGGAAATTAAACTTTTATTCTTGCCATGGATATGGGAGTCTGAAATTCACTTTGGGAAAAAATTCAGGGTTTTATTTTTGGCTCCACTTTCACAATTACTCAGCCCAGGGCATTTTTATGCTGCAGCTCCATTATGTGAAAATTGTGAGTAACGTTTTTCTCTCCAGGACTCTGCATTTACTCTCTGAATGTTTCACGGAGAATATGACATGATTTAGACTGCAGTGCCTTTCAAAACCCACCCAGTTTCTGGGAGCAAATGGTACCTGTGGAAGTGGCTGCAGGGAGTCAGCTCTGTTTGTGGTGGGAGCGAGCCAGGAGGTGCCTGGCACTCGTTAAGGCTCTCTGCAAATTATCTCATTAAGTGCTTTCAGACTGGGAAGTGTCTCAGCACTGAGACAGAATGTGGTGGAAGAGCAGATCTCTTCAAAATGGGGCTTTGTAATTGCTGGGGGAACAGAATTCCAATTAACCCTTTGCACTCTGATGCACATGAAGTTTAAGGTCTCGGAGCACTTCAGGGCACCCAGGGGTGGCTCCTGGGTGGCACCTGTGGCACCCCTGGCTGGGGCTCAGCCCCACTGCCTGTCTGTGAGCAGAGGGCTCTGGGTCCTGGGAAGGGAACTCTCAGATCTGTGTGTACCTGGCTTAGTGCATTTTAGGAACAGATTTACAAAACCAGGTCTCAGTGCCAAGGACATTTGTTCTGGAGGGTGTTTGGGATGTTTGCTGGGAATGGCTGGGGCAGGGACAGGACTGAGGATGAAGAAGAAGTAAAATTCATCTACTTTGGAATTTCCCAGTGCTGCTGTGTCTGTGTGTCTTGGTTTCCACCTGCCTCCTCTGCACAGCCCTCTCTTCCCTGGGGTCATTGCCCTGTCCCTCCCTACAGACAGTTCTCAGCCCCCCCATGCAGGAAGAGCTTTGCTGAATAATTTAGCACTTTGGAAATCTTTGGTTTGTGCCTCCAAACTGATGTGGACATTTGTCTCCAACTGGCAGACCATCTGAAATCAATAATGTCATCAACTTCACCTGCATTTACAAAGATAATATTTCTATAATATTGCCTGGATTCAAAGGGAAGAAAAAAGGCTGTGCAGGAGAAAAAGTCATAAAAATCCACTGCAGAGAAGCAGCATTGCATTTTAGAAAAACTTTTCCAAGGCCATTAATTGAACTTCGTTAGGAGATTTAAATGAGATATTGAAAATCAAACACGGCAGCCCAGTTTTAATTGTCTGTTCTCAGCCAGAGCATCAGCTTAGAAGTGCAGTTTCTGTTTCCTCTCTGTAGAGAAAGCTCCAGCAGCCCCCACAGCCCCGGTGCCAGGGGTGGCTGCCTCAGGCTCCACACAGCAGTTCCTCACCCTGTGGGTGGCACAGGCTGCTGCCAGCCCAGTGCCCGTGCCCAGCACACGAGGAGGGGCATTGCTGGTCCCTCCTTAACACCTGCTCTGGGGGGCTGCTAAAGCAAGTCTGGATGCAAAGAGCATTACAGGGGGCTGAAAACTATTGGATTCCCCAGCCCTGGGAGTGTCCAGGGCCAGCTTGGATGGGGTTTGAAGCAACCTGGGCTGGTGGGAGGTGTCCCTGAGGAGTATTCCCTCACTTATATTTCCTTTTTAAAGTTTCATAAGTGCTGAATATTTGATGAGAACAAAGCCCATCCTGGCCGTGGTTCCTGCACGGTGGTGAGCGGGTTTGGGCTCTCAGAGTTTCCTTCCAGGTCTGCATTTAGGGAGTACCTGGAAATAAATACACCTGCAGGATGCACTTATCCTATTTTTCAGGTATTGTGGAGACACTCCTGACATTGGGAACAGGTAACTCCTGGTGGAGAAGGTTTGGAGCAACTCGATAGAAGGGAATTTTTGGTGCAGCCTCAGCCCAATAATGGCTGTAATGTCTCACCTAATGGACAACTAAACAGCTCTGGGGAAATTAAGGTAATTCAGAATGTTAATGCTGCAGGTTGAGCAGTAAACAGGGCACATAATCGTGGAAGAGACCAAAGTGAACCCAAGGGGCATTAATTCTGTCCCTCCCAGGAGCTGACCAGCCTTTGCCTGCACAGCCAAGCCCCAGAGCAGTGAAGGGCAAGTGATGGTGCAGTGGGCACCATTCCAGCCACTTGGGGATCCCAGAGGAAGCAGCAGCTGCTCCTCCCTTTTCCCACAGCCAGTAAATGCCGTGGCAATGTGCATCACCTTCCCCCACCTCCACTGACACACATCCCAGGTCCTGTGGAGGGAGTGAAATGTGCCCTGGGGAGCCCAAGCTCTGATTTATGGGGCCTGAGCAGGGGGTTCCTACTGCCTGTCCTACATCTGTTCTCCCTGCATGAATCACAGCCTCAAACCAATGGGAACTCCTGACCCAAACTTCAACATGTACTTAAAAGCCCCAAGCAGATGAGAACAATAAATTGGATTGCTAAGTGCTGTGTGTGTTGGGAATGGCAGATGCACAGATGGCAGGAGAGGTAAAATGGGACTCAATCTGACAGTTTGGAGAACTGTGATATTTATACCTGGGGAATGCTTAAAGAGAGTGGCTGTGATGATACAGCAGCGTTCCCAACTGCTCATCCCTCTGCTCTGCCTCCTTTTCTTCTGTTTTTTTAGGTGGGAGCCCAGGTTGGAGGGGATTTGGAGCAACCTGATCTAGTGGAAGGTTTTCCTGCTCATGGCAGGGTCAGGAATGAGATGAGCTTTAAGGTCCCTTCCAACCCAAACTATTCCAGAATTCTAAGAGTGGAGATGGCAGGGGGAGGAGGAGGAAGAGCAGGAGGAGGAGGAGGCCTGGGCATTCAGCAGGGTGGGGGTGTGTGCACCAACCCTTCAGCTGGTTCCTTTCCAGGTGATGTGATGCTGCACTTCCTCACCAAGGGAGTGTCCCACAGTGGCACCCAGTGGGCACCAGCCTCGGGGGGATGTGGTGCCAGGGCAGCTGTGGATCTCTGGGGGTGATGCTGTGCTTGCAGTGCTGGGAGTCGCAGGGACTGCAGCTGCACAGCAGTGACTGTGCTGCTCTGCTCCTCTGGAGGAACTGCTGCAGTTGTCCTGCCCACTGTGGACACCAAACCTTGAGATCAGGGCCATTTCCAGGGGATGTTCCTCACAGGCTGTGTGTGCTGGACCTTTCCTTCCATGGAGCTCCTGCAGAGGAAACTCCTCTGGCATCCCCCAGCCCCTCATGGTCCACATCCAATGGGTTACTGCTCCATGGGAATAGCCCCAAGCTCAGGGGCCCTGTTAGAACCCTTGGGGGGACTGAAGTTTCAGAGAGGGATTTCACCAACAGCCGAATTTTCAGTGTGCAATTTGCTGCACGTGGGCAGGGGCTTAATTAGGGGCTGTGCCATCTCTTCCTCTGGGCACCAAACCAGCTCTGGCACAGACTTTTAATGCCCTCTGGGTTTTACCATGCTGGAAACACTGAAGAAGGCCAATATTTTGGTGCACACCCTCAGAACAGTGAGCCTGTACCCACAGCCCAGCTCCTCACACAAACAGGAGGCCAGCAGGTCCCAACAGCTTAATACTCAGTTAGCCTTCTCTTCTCATTAATTAAGTGGTTGTTTGACTACTAATCCCTATTCATTACCTACCACTAGTGCCATAATTTTGCCTCCTGGGTACTGAAGATTAAAATGCCCAGAAGGCTGCCCAAGCCATCCAAGTTACTGGTGGGATCTGAGGTACTTTGTAGACATAAAGTGATTGAAAACATTTATCTTCCCCCCTGATTAATAATAAATCAGACCCATTATGATTCCTCCTTTAGGTATTAATTTTAAACAAGCTGTTGAAATACAATCTCTGAGCAAAAAGAGGTACAGAACAGGCTTTGTCTGGACTGAAAACAGAAGTAAAAATGTAAAAAAAAATACAACTTTATAAAAATTCAGCCTCCTGAAATAACATATGGCTGCACGTTGGGTTTGGTGAACGAGGACAATTTATGTCTGCAGTGACACCATAAATCTGAGCAATTGTGCAGAGATGGAAGATGTGTTGGATGGAAAGGAGAAAGGGCTCAGTCAGGACCTGATGGATCAGCTCTGGGATTGCCCATGGGAGAGTCTGGTCTCATCAGAACAGGAGAGGGAGAGTCTGGCCAGGGGCCTGCAGGGATCAGGGATGGAAAGACTCAATAAATGTGGGTCCAAAATGAAATGTTATTGCCACAAACTGAGCGACCCCACAACGGTCTCAAAAACATGAAGGAACTGCCTTGGTGTAATTTGCCTTTCCCAGAAATTCAGGTTCTGAATTCCCTGGAGGTGATGACTGGAGGCACCCAGGGCCTGGGATTCGTTCCCATGGGCTCCTTTGAAGATTTCAACCTAAGACTGAATATTTTACTTCTCTCAGAATCAGCTTTGCTGTCAGGTGTGATTTCTTTGCTATAAAATGTGAGTAGAACACTGAAATCAAACAATTTCTGAATGAAAACCAAGAGCCCTACACAGATATATTAGTGTGGGTTTCAACCATTCATTACTTTTTCTCTGAACACTCTGTGTTACTCAGCAGTTTGTTCATAAAGAGGAAAAAAAGGAGCAAGAGGAGAAATAATAGCACTGAGAGGGCATGGGAGGAAACACAAAGTTTGCCTTTGCCAAGCAGGTGAGTGAGCAGAACATCCCTTACCCAAAGCAGCCTTGGCAGAGGGGCAGGTGGGGGTGTGAATGAACAATATTTCCCTTCCTGTGGGGAAAAAAAATCAGGCTATTGGTCAAGGTGTTTCTATGGTAACTGTTATAATTTGATTTTAGTGATAGATTACAGAGAAAGACTGCAGGGAGGTTTGAGATGATGGACTTGCATCTGACAGAGCCTGGCAGAGCCTTTTTGGGGAGTTATTGGGCAGTTCTGGTTTATGTTTTATACAGCCATTCATAACCATATGTGCATTTTTTCATGCCTCATTTCCACACTGGGAGCTGTGGGAGGGCTGTGCCAGAGCCTGGGAACAGGACCCAGGGGGGCTGTTCTGCTCCAGCAGGAGGGACCCTGCAGGGTGATCACCCCCAGAGGGATGGGGCAGGTGTTGGCAGCAAAGGCCTTTGGTTCAACCCAACACCTGTGCTTGTCCAGGCATTGTGGGGTTTAAGCTCATTTATATATAATTTTTAGTTTAATTTTATATGTATATTAATATAGAGGGAGGGAGAGTGACAGAAAGACCAAGGGAGAGCTAAAGATGTTCAAATGTTCTCATCTCACACATCTTTTTTTTCTCTTTCCTTCCCACTCCTTCCCAGCTGGAGGGAGACAAGAACCCTGACACGGTGGGTTTGCTGTGCTGGCAGACCTTGGTTTCCCTCATTGCCAAGGTCTGTGGAGCTACTCCAGCCTTGTAGTAGTGTAGGGCAGAAGTTCCCCATAAATTGGGTATGTGGCAGTTTTTGAACTTTTAGCCAACTGGTAGGCCTGAGTTTGTTGATTCTGCAAAGAATCAGCAAGGGACACAACTGGAGAATTTTGTTTTTAGAAGCTGCTTCCACTGCAGGTATGAAATCCAGGTACAGGTACAGCAGGCAGAAGAAAGCTGATTTTATTTCTTTTGAAGGGATCAATATTCCACAAGAGGGAAAGTTCTGTGTTTCCATCTATACTTTTATAAACAGCATTTCATTATGTCCATTATCATAACAGGCCTCTTTATCTCCTCTGTCAATATTTGGCTCCATCAGGCACTGTCTTATCTTTAAAGTGAAAAATCCATCACCATGACAGAAGGGAAAAAATACATTCACACCCACCTGCTAATTTATATTTGAGGCTGGAGGCCCACAAGTGTTTTAAAGAGCTCCTGCAGGTTTGCATTAATTGTGTGTTCGAGCTGTTGTGCTGAATTCCTGCAGCTCCTCCCCACGGGGCTCAGCAGGGAGGGAAAGAGGAGCACACTCAGCACACGAGGTGACAAATGTCCTGAGCAGCTGCAGCTCCCGTGGCCAAGAGCCCCTCCTGGGGCAGCCCCTGGGCACGGGGCAGGAGGAGCTGGGCAGGGCTGCAGAGGCAGCTGCTGCTTTCCAGCTGCATTGGCTCTTCCTCCCCAATTCCTCTGGAATTTTCCCTGCTGGCTCACCCAAAGATTGCAAATGCTCTTTTCTCCATTGGGTTCTGAAGCCCATTTGTTGCTTTCAGGGCTAATTCCAGTTGTGAAGAACCTTCCCTTTGCTCTGAGGGGATTTGCTGCCCAAAGCTCCATGGCCTGGCCATGGGACTGGGGCCCTGGTGGGGCTGGGCAGTGAAAAATGAAATGTACACCTCATGATTAAGCCAGACATGAAATTATAATAAAATCTGACTGAGAAGACACTTCTGGAGCCACTCAGGTGCCCCACAGCACAAGAGCTGCTTGACATGGGGCTGCTGAGCATCCTCTTCATGCCTGGAGGGTCAGCAGGGGATGCTGGAGAAGTATCTTCAGCTAAACCCTCCAGCTGAGCTTCTCTTAGCTCTGCAGAAACTACCCAGTACTTTGGCCAGACATTTCACTGCTTTGGTGAGGTCAATATCATTGTCAAACCATTGTGGATCTGCTTAGTGAGATCCTTTATTGTTCCTTTAACCCTTTCTGCTGGGAAAAACACACCAGGCATTTCAGGTGCACCTTGTTTATGTGCTAATTCATCTTGGAAACAGTAAGTGGGGCATTTTTATGCCATTGGGGCACTGTGCATGGGCACACACTGCAGGCTGAGCCCCAGAGCTGCAGAGTGGGGCAACACCTGCTGTTGGGGGAGGAATAATTGCAGTGCTTGAACTCCCTGGCAGGGGCAGGAAAGAAAATGTGACTTCTTTGTCGCTTCAGTACAGAGGGAGAGTGTGCACAGAGCAGGGGGAGCTCCAGCCCGGCCTCTGCATGTCTTTATTTGGCAGAAAACAGTCTCAGCCCCAGATTTCTGGCACACACCAATAAATGCTTCATCACTTCATAGAATTATAAAGCAAAGATTGAAGAAGTTGTCTGTGTATCATTTCTATTTCCTTGAGGGCAAGGAAGGCACCTTTGCAGCCTGAAGACAATAAACTTGAACCCCTTTGGGGCCTCTTGTGGTGGCATTTCCCAGCAAGACAGTCTGGGTGCCCCCAGCTCCCCTGAGAGCCCCTCAAATGCCTCCCTCCACCAGGGTAAATGTGGCACCTGAAGAGGAATGAGGAAAGGGGAGGGAAAAAATGGATTGAAATGGAGAAAATATCTTTGGAACGATTGATAAATGTGTGTGTGCACCTGTCAAAGGCAGCACTTCAGAAAGGTTAACACCTTGGCACAGCTAATTGCTGGTCAGCCTCTTAAATTCCTGTGTCACTTCTGATTTCTTACTCTGTTGTTCATCTTCCAGCTAAGGAGATTTTAAACAAAACAAACATTTATGCTGGTAAAACACGATGGTTTCAATATTTAAGCACAGCAAAGCAAATGAAACTTCACAGTGTAAATATTGAAGGAAAGCAAATAAACCCAGCCAGGGCTGAGGGGAACTGCCAGAAACCTGAGGAAGACAATTCTGAACCAAAACCAACTTCCAACCAAACCCAACTTTGTAACCAAACCCAACTTTGTAACCAAACCCAGCTTCACAACCCAAACCTGTGCATTGATCATTTAATCCCCAAGTGGCTGATTTTGTGCATTAAATGTTTCTCCTCAGCTGGAGGGTTCTGTGTCCTCACCCTCTGCTCCTGCCTTGGTCCGTCTTTGTGTGAAGAGAGTGGATCCTAAAACCTCGTGGTGTTCCCTGGGGATTTTAACATGTTCACACCCCTGTGCAGAGTTCTGGGGGTCTCACAAGAGACTCCTCTTGCTGTGCTGGGAGTTTGGGAGCACCCAGGACTCTGCTCCTTGGCCAGGACTGCCCATCTCTTCCAACATAATTTATTTTAGTTATTTATTTTCTATCTATATTTTTCCATTTTATTTATTTTTACTCCATTTACGTTTTCTTTTGCTGGGCAGGAGTGTGAAGGCGAGTTCAGGCTCTCTGAAGGAGCACACCTGGGGAAAAATAACTTTGCAACTTGTCTCCTTTCTCCAGCAGCTTTGACAGGCTCTAAAGCCTCGGGCGTTTCCTCCTGGCTCTTCCTCCCAGCACATTTTCCCCCTGCGAAGGAAACCTGCGGGTTTTCGGTGTAAATAAACACAACCTTTGTGGAATTTGAAGTGTGTTGGCTTTGAAGTGGTAATTGTGTTGCGAGGGAAATGTGGTGGGGACACGGTCAGGGGCTCGGTGGGGTGAGAGCAAAGCCCAGCCCGGCTGAGCCTGCACTGAGCGATCCTGAGAGAGAAGGAGCCCGAATGAGCTGGGCCGTGCAGAGGAGACCCTGTGGAGCTGCCACTCCAACCAGAGAAGGAACTATCGGTATCCTCCATACCCAGGAGACAAAACTATGGCACAGGAATAGATCAAAGCTGAGGAAACTCTCAAGGGAGTGAAGTGCCAGAGTGCCCCTGCAGCGCTGGGTGGGACTGCAGTCAGTGCTGAGTAAGGGTCAGGGCTGGATCAGTGCCCAGGGCTGGTGCTCCCCTTGCCCCAGGGGCTGTGCCAGTCCCTGTGCCCCCCTCAATAACTGTGTGTACACCCTTGCCCTCTGGTGTCTGCAGCTTGTACACCAGCCCTGGGCTGAGGAAACACCGGGGAGGGATGTGGAAGGGAACAGAACAACAGCTCTGGATCATCCTCCTTGTTTCCAGGTTGGAAGATGAGGCTCAGAAGTGGTGCCAGGATGGAATAGAATGGAGACATTCTGAAAAAAGTCTCCTTTCTAAATTTATTCCTAAATTGCACTTTATTTTTCTTTCTTCATTTCTGACAGTCTCCATTTTGATTTCTGCAAGACAGATGTACAGGAGAGGTGACTCCCCACACACCTCCACCAGGGGTTGTAGAGCTCCAGCTTCGCTGTGTTTGGTTCTGGGTTGATGGCACATCATAATTCCTGACTCCAGCTGTCCCCATCTTCCAGCCTTCACACAAGACGTGGAACTGAGAACCTCTTGGCACCCAGAGGAGCTGTGGCTGCCACAGCCCTGGCAGTGCCCAAGGCCAGGCTGGATGGGGCTTGGTGGGAGGTGTCCCAAAAAGAGTATGGAAGGCAGAAGAGCTGAAGAGGCCAGAAATGCTCCTCCTCTCCCTCTGCCCTGGCCTTTAATGGCCAGCAATCTCTGCTGATTCCCTGATCCCCATTTCTAGGCACAAGGAAAGGCACATGCACAGTAATTTATCTGCTCCAAAGCCACGTGTGCAAGAGCAGACACAGGATTACACCAACTGAAAAGTTAAGAGCAAGGTTCACTTATCTTCTGATTTCATGTAGTAGGAGACAGTCATTTTTATAAGTTAAAAAGCAATAGATTGAGATACACTCACCAGAGATTAGCTGAGTTTCTTCCTTGAAGGGGCTCATTGAAATGGATGTGATGATCATTGTTGTGTGAGATGCTGTTTAAAACTTTTAACAACAAGATAAAAGCTTGTGACTGGGAGAAGGAACTGCTGTCACTGCTGGATTTAATAAACCTTCAGCAGGGACAATGAGCCTGTGATAAAGCCAGACAAAGCCTATTGCTGGGAAGTGATTTTGGCAGGTGGAAAGGAAGGACGTTCTATCATTGTGGTTTGGGACTGTGCATGTCCCTGAGCTGCTGAGACACTCCTGGAGGCCCAGGAGCTGCTTTGTCATTCCCTGAGGGTGACCTGGGCTCTCAGAATGGCTGGTGGCACAGACTGCTGGAGTGTGCCCAGTGCCACTTTGGCCCCAGTCAGGCTCAGCACCTGTGCCAGGCGGGTTTGGGAACCCCCAGGGCTGGAGGCTCCAGCGAGGCACAGTTGGGTTCCACCCTCCTGCAGCAGGGAAATGACATCTGGCAGCCACGGAACCCACCAGGAACCCAAACCCACGTAAATGCCTTCCAGAAGGGTCTTGTCTGACCTGCAGTCATCAGAGAGGACATTTTCCTTTCTCTTCTCTCCTTTGCAGATGTAGCAACTCTAAACTTTGTGCCCAGGGCTCAGTTGCACCTTGTAATTCCCAGACCTTTTCCCCCTGGTTTTATGGAGGGTGCCTGGGGTGGAGCTCCAGGGCCAGGCCAGCCGTGAAAAGCCACTCTTGGAGGAGGAGCAGCACTAAGATCCATGTCAAGCAAAGGACCTGGGACTCTGAGGAGCTGTTCTACTGTGATTGCACACCATGGGAGCAGAACCAGCCCCACTGTGCTCCCACCACATTGCTGGCAGTTTTCTGGAGTCCTGCAAGGTTTAAAGGGAACAGTTCCTTCACCTCAAAGTGGCTTAAAGGGATTACCCAACACCCGTGGAATAAAGCCAAGATCTACTCCAGATTTGGTAAAAAATGAGAGATAATATAAAATAAATGAATAAACAGAAGTTGACAAAAGACCACAGAAACCAGTTTACAAGAATCCCCCAATATCTTAGATTGGGACTTTTTTCCCTTGGTCCTGATCCAGGAGAGGATTAAAGGCATTGCCATGTGCTGCCCATCGAGCCTTCTGCTAAACATTCTGAGTGAGTTCCAGCAGGAGCTGGAAGGGAAAGCTGATCCTGCAGGTCCATTTTCTGCACAGGGTTTATTTTTAGGTTATAGGCAGCCAAGGCCTCAAAAAACAAGCATCAAAAACTGGAGAAAAAAAATAAAGTTGAAATCATTCTTAAGGGAAAAAAAGGATTTCTCTTCTTGGGTGGAATGAAGTGAAAGCTGGGGCTGAAAATAAAGGTTACTGAAAAGAAATGTGTGGTACAAATAGAATCATAAAATCATTAAGGTTGGAAATTACCTCCAGGATTAGCCAACCTTCAACCAATCACCACTGTGCCAACTAAACCATACCCAAAGTGCCAGGTCTGCTCAGTTTTTGGACACTTCCAGGCATGGCTACTCCACCACTTACCTGGGGAGCCTCTTCCAATGCTTGGCCTCTCTTTCAGGAAAGGAGCTTTCACCAGTACAAAGCTTGTGGCTGCACCAGGAGAGCAAAGGCATGTTGGAAAATAACTGCTCTCCTGTGCCAGGTTGTTAACAGAGCTCAAGGCCACAGGACCCCTGCCCTGCCTGGGGGGCTCAGACTCACTGACCATGAGATGGAGGACAGTAACTCCCAGGGGAGTTGGGGTGTACTCACTGCAGACACTCCTGGGAAGGCTGGATGGCAAATACTCACCAGGCACACACCAAAGGAGGGTCTTTCCCAAATTCACTGGCCTTGCTGTCACACTCCTCTTGGCAGACAGTGCCAGGGAGATGCCAGAGAGCCAACCCTGGTGCCTCTGGGAGCAGAACCCCACACTCCCCCCTCTCCCAGGAGACTGCAGTAACACCTGCAAATGCAGCCAAGCTCTCACTTGCCCCCCATAACCCTCCTTCTTCTTTCCCTCAGCACACATCAAATAATCTGTGGTGATTGGCAGCTCAGAGTGGAACAGGGAATTGAAGTTGGCAGCTCCCAGTGTGGGAGGTGGAAGTTCCAATCCATCTCCTGCCAGGTGTGGGCTGAAGGTGAACAATGACCAGAAACAAGCCTGGAGGGCACTGCCCAGACCTTCTGAGCTCCAGGTCTTGGAACCTCATGTGTTCAGCCAATACTCAAAATTGGCCTTTTCTCCATGGCTTTGGGAAAGGCCGGGACACTGAGGGTTGGTGGTGGAATTCTGATCCAGGAGAGCAGCAGCAAAGCGTGGCTGGGCTGGGTGGAAGCAGCATCCCACCCCTCAGCTCTTATTAATCTATTATAAATAATATTAATTATGCCTGCAGCACAAAAAGCAATTATCAAAATATTTTGCTAAACATCTTATAGAGGAGGCTATTTACCAAAAAACACTGGAGTGTATCAAAGCCTTGACAAAAAGCTGTCCTAGAAATTAATAAATATGTTTGATTAGCACTTTCATGGGTGCACAGATTCTGTATATGGGAGCATTATAGTGCATTTCATTATATATAAAGGCAATTAATGTCACAAATGAAGACTAAACTCTGACTCAGGCTAAATAATTGTCATTATCTATCATATAACATGCCCAGAAAGCTTAACTCTGCAATGATTTTTATGAACAATAAACTTGGCATTTACATACCAAAACAATTTGGTGTAATTCAGACTCAATAATAAATGGCAACAACAACAAAAAAATCACTCCCATTCTTCAGGATTTTTTTCCAGCATGATCACATGGACATTTTTCACTGTGTGTTCATCATGATGAGAAGGGGAAAGATCTGTTCTCTGTGGTGTGTGCTGTGGATCCCAGGGCAGAGCCTGAGGGTGAGGGCTGTGTGTGAGTGTGAGAGTGTGTGTGTGTGTGTGTGATGTGTGTGTGTGTCTGTGTGTGTGTGAGAGTGTGTGTGGGTGTGTGTGATGTGTGTGTGTGGGTGTGGGTGTGGGTGTGTGTGTGATATGTATGTGTGTGATATGTATGTGTGTATGTGTGTGTGTGTGTCAGTGTGTGGGTGTGTGTGTGTGTGATGTGTGTGTGTGTGTGTGAGTGTGTGTGTGTGAGTGTGATATGTATGTGTGTGTGTGTGTCTCTGTGTGTGTGTGTGAGTGTGATATGTATGTGTGTGTGTGTGTCTGTGTGTGTGTCTGTGTGTGTGTGAGTGTGTGTGGGTGTGTGTGATATGTATGTGTGTGTGTGTGTGTCTGTGTGTGTGTGTGAGTGTGATATGTATGTGTGTGTGTGTGTGTGATATGTATGTGTGTGTGTGTGTCTGTGTGTGTGTGTGTGTGAG
>JAWWLY010000024.1:802064-816415 GCA_035041215.1 Gymnopithys bicolor
TGCGTGTGATTTGTTTGTGTGTGTGGTTGTGTGCTTTGTTTGTGTGTGTGTGTGTCTGTGTGTGTGTGTGTGTGAGTGTGATATGTATGTGTGTGTGTGTGTCTGTGTGTGTCTGTGTGGGTGTGTGTGATGTGTATGTGTGTGTGTGTGAGTGTGTGTGTGATATGTATGTGTATTTGTGTGTGTGTGTGAGAGTGTGTGGGTGTGTGTGATGTCTATGTGTGTGTGTCTGTGTGTGTGTCAGTGTGTGTGTGTGTCTGTGTGTCTGTGTGTGTGATGTATATGTGTGTGTCTATATGTGGGTGTGTCAATGTGTGTGTCTGTGTGTGTGTGTGTGTGTGAGGGGCTGCTCTGGCTCCTCGTGTTGGCAGCACCTCAGGGAGGTCACTCCCTGCCTTGCCTGGATCTCTCCCAGCTGCAGGTGGCTTTCCATGGCGGCGCAGAGCGTGTGGTCCCCTCCTGCTCCACATCCTCTTACCTCAGACCATCATCTCTCTGCTCCGAGGGCTCTGTGCTGCAGCTCTGCCTTCACCTGAGTCTGCAGTGCCTGTGAACACAAACTCGGGGGGGTTGGGGAAAATCCCACCAGCTTTCCCTGTCCAAAGGGGAAACATCCCCTCATTGACAACTGCCATTTACAAGGCATAAAATTTGCAGTCTCAAGGCAAAGGCATCTGCTCAGGTCACAGGGGTAATACCACCCTGACAGGGACCCAACCAGTCCTGCCACACCAGTGGGAGGGACCCAACCTGTCCTGTAACATGGATGTACTCAGTGGGTAATGACATGAAGAGGTTATGAAAACAAGGGTAGTGCTGCACTGATGCCAAGTAGAGTCAATTGTAAGATAAAAGACTCTAAATGGAGTTAAAGGCTCATTTAGTTGTGTTTGGAAAGGAGCTGTGTGGGTGTAGAGTGTGGTGCAGCTTTGGAACAAAAAAGGAAATATTGATCAGCAGTCCACAGTGCACCTTCCCCTGTGGCAGCTCCTAAGCCAGTGCCTTGCATGTGTCTGGGACTCACTGCAGAGTTCAGGGCACACACAGAGGGTGTGGAGGTGATTAAAACATTACTAATGCATTAATATCATTAAATATTTTTAATGCCACAAGCATGATTGTGCAGGGAGTATCAGTGCTGTTTGTGTATGTTGCAGCAGGATGCCCTGCCTGAACTGGGATCTGCAGGCAGAGGGATGGAGCACCAGTGGCCACACTTTAACAAACAATGCAGCCCATGAACCACAACAAACCTCCCCCCAGCAGAAACATAAAATAAACAGGAAAATGAAAGGCTCAGCTTTTCTTCTCTGTTGGATCTAATGCAGCATTACCTGGGGGAAGAAATTAAACCCCAGCCCCACATCCTCCCTCCCAGAAGCACCATTCCTCTTTCCACCACAGTCCCCCCTTCACCAAAAAAAAATGTGAAAAACAAACCAGCAAACTATTTTTTTGCCCATTCTGAATGAAAATGAGAGACTTTGAGCAAAAAACATTCTTTGATGGTGACATACTTATTTAGCCCTGTCCATGTGTCCTTGTGTTTGTGGAAAAAGGCAAACACTGCAGAGCCTCTGCCTTCATTATTTGCTGGCAATTAGTTTGTTGCTAACAAAGCCTTTACTTGGGTGCAATTTCAGCTGTTGTCAGCTGTAATTCATTATTAGATCAATGAATATTCAAACCCCACCAAGGCCTTGCCCCCACCCCTGCAGTGCCCACAGTCAGCCGGGGCTGACATGGGGATCTTCATCACTGTGCACCAGGGCCGGTGGCACCGCTGGCACAGCTTCTTCTGATGCTGATTAACTTCATCAGTGTAATTGGTGAAGTTGTCTGGAGCAAATGGGAGGCTAAACACCTTCCCAGGGATCCATCGTGGTGCCTGTGCCTGTGCTGGTGCTGTGTCACATCAGGAAGGACTTTCCTCTCACCTCAACTTGGCCCTTCTCCTTCCTCAGCTCACCCAACCTTTGCCTGCAGATTGACTCTCATTAATTGCTCCCCTAATTGAGTCCTGGTGTGCTATTGAGTGAGATGTTCTACAGAGCCATGACCCACCTCAAGGGCTGAGGACATCTTTGGAGACACAGACTGAAGGGTTGTCTCTGTGGGTCCCCAATCTGGCTTTTGGGGTTGTCACAGATCTTGCAAAGTGCCTTTGAAACACTTTTTCCTGCCATCAACCACCAGCTCCCCCCAGACCTTTCCAGACCCGCTTTCTGTGCTCCTCTTGTCGGGTTTTTGGATGCTCATCTGCCAACATCATGAAATAAATGTTAGTCACAAGGGGGGAAGGGGGAGGGAGCAACTGAAAAAATATATTTATTGGAGTAAATAAAAAAAGTTAACCAAAATCCTTTATTGATACATTCTTGGATAATATCACAGGATCGAGAGGATGGAAAGGGAGGGAGGAGGTTGCGGCAAAGGTTGGTTTCACTAAATTGGCACATAAGCAGCAAGATTAACGAAATTACTTATTACAAACAGTAGAAAACATACATGCTTCTGTAAGTCCTTACCACACTGGGCAACCATGGTGGGGCATCAACAGAGAAAAACCTCAAGACATGTAAAAGCCAAATTCTTTCCTCCAAATACCATAAGAATCATTGAAATTATTGCAAAATAGTCATACCTTAAAGAAAAGAACAAAATTGAACACAAATACAAATATCAAACATAAATTATTAACATGTACCATAAAATACATTACTGGCATGCATTCCAAAGATCAAGACCTCTACTAGAACTCAGCAAAAATCCTTCTGCTTCCTCTGCAGCCCATCGGAGGTGTGAAGGGAGGACGAACTTCGCCAGCACAGTTTTTGGTCTTTAAATTCTTTTTTTTTTGTTTGTTTGTTTGGTTAAAAAAAATAAGGTATATGGATTGCAGTGATCCAAGAGCAGTCACCCAAGTCACGTCCAGGGGTCTGAGCTCCTCAGCGCCGGTGGGTTTGAGAAGAGCCGAGAGCTCAGGCGCTCGCTCCAGCTGTGCCTCCCGGAACAGACAGTGACCTCGGAACGACAGGATGGCAATATGCAAAACTCCTCACAAACTGTACAGAGAGTTCCAAAACTCGCAGTCTGGAAGTACACAGAAAGACAGAGAGAGCCCCTTGGAGTCCTGTGGGCCGCGCGGGGGCGGCCGGCGCGGGATGGTCCCTGCGCGGGGCTGGAGCGGCGCCGGGAGCGAGGGCAGCGCTGGCACCGCCGCGGGCACCGCCGGCACCGCGGGGCGGGGGGTGCTGAACCCGGCCAGCCGCTTAGATCACCAGGTTGTTGTAGCTGACGTACTTCTTTTTTGCAGCAGGGCCTGCAAGAGAAGCACAGAAGGGTCAGCGCCGCGGGCGGAGCCCCTTGGAGGGGCTGGCACTGCTCTGCACCCCTGAGCCCACCCCTCGGGCTCCAGCAGCAGGGCAGCCCCAGCCTGGGCTCCAGCTCCAGCTCCACCCCAGCAGGGCAGCCCCAGCCTGGGCTCCAGCTCCAGCCCCGCAGGGCAGCCCCAGCCTGGGCTCCAGCTCCAGCCCAGCAGGGCAGCCCCAGCCTGGGCTCCAGCTCCAGCTCCAGCTCCAGCCCAGCAGGGCAGTCCCAGCCTGGGCTCCAGCTCCAGCCATTGCCACAAACCAAATTAGCACTGATTGATTTTGTTGGGCTCCTGCAGCCTGGGTGACCTCAGTGCTGCGGCACCACGATGAGATCCTATTAAGATTTCTTTTTTCTAAAAACAGTGACATTTCCTCCAACTTCTTAAATCTCCTGGGCTAAACGTGGCTTTTCTCAGGAATAAAGCAATTCTGACTCAAGTTTTATGACTTCTGAGAATTTTTCAATATAGGGATGAAGGTACCAACATCCCTAATTATGACCTTCAAATCCAATCTGTTTGCAAACAGAAGGGAATCAAAGCAGTCAGGAAGAACTTTGTGAGTGCTGCTACACGCTCCTGTCAGGGAAATCTGCAAATATTTGCAGCTGAACACAAAGCAAAATGTTCTGCAGTAGTCTGGCAACACTGACAGATTTGGGACACAGAATCACAGAATATTCTGTGCTGGAGGGACCCACAAGGACCACCCAGTCCAACTCCTGGCCCTGCAATCACACCCCAACAATCTCACCCTGTGCCCCAGAGGATCTTCCAAATGCTCCTGGAGCTCTGGCAGCCTTGGGGCTGTGCCCACTGCCCTCTGGGGGAAGAACTTGTCCTAATGTTCAACCTAAACCTCCATAGAGACCAAAAGAAGAGCCTGTATTTACAGTTACCATAGTTTGCTAAAACACTCAAGCCTAAACCCCACTGTCTTTGAGAGAATTTGGCATAACTTAACCTGTTTGCTGAGTATTTCCAGGCTGCTGAACCAGGACAGACTCCACTGGCCCTTGGGATCACGTTTTTAACATGGTGTGTTTCGTTGTAAATCTTTCTCAGAGGAAGATTTAAGAGACACCGTGGGAAAAGAGGCAACAACAACAGAGTTTGCTCTGCAAATCTGCTTGTCAAACATCCTTGGCTTTGGGCACCCCAGGGCTCCTCTCAGCCCCTCTGCAAAATCAGATGTTTCCCATGGTGTTCGCTGTGTTTTAGTGACAAAGGAAGGATTTTACTCCCAGGTATTTCCAAGGCTGCCATGTAGGAGCCTCCTGTGGATCTCCAGTCCTTTGCAGTTTTATCCTGAACTCCCACCCAACATGTCCCTGAAGAGTCAGAGCTGTCTGTTCAATCAAGGACTGAGTCCACAAAGTGCTGATCATCTTCAGTTCCCACTAACATCTCTTGGACATGAAGGTGTCCAACATCTGACAGGATAAAACTCATTATCCTCCAAGGCTACATTGCAAATATCCAGGAAACTGTGGAATGCTATTAAATGCTGAAGAGGGGTAAAACGAGCCTGGGAAAAGGAAAAGGTCATCATGGAACAGGTTGCAAAGTAATTCCATGCATTATTTTCTGATAAACTTCAGCTTTACCCATTACATGCTCCAATTTCAAACAGCAGCAGTTCCTGTGACAGATCTGGGTGCTCTGCACTGCTGGGTCATATCATGTCACCCCTCCCAGGAGGCCTGGGGTGTTACTGGGGCTTTCAGCAAACCTGACCATTGTGCTGCTGAGTTTTCTCACTAATTCAGCCCCAGTAGCTCAGCTCTCATTTCTGATAGGACAGTGCCCTGGTGCCCAAAGGGCTGAGCCAAGAGGTGCTGTGGATGAAGTCCACCTGTGGGTTCTCTGTGCAAGGATGGGCTCTGACCTGAGGCAGGGATGCTCCCCCTGGCCCAGCTCTGCTTCCCTGGAATGCTGTCACTGACAAAAGCATCATCCATAATTTAGACAAAACGATCAATAAGAGCTCCCTGGTTATTTCAGGAGAGGAAAGACAATCTTCCTTGGGTTTAAAGGCTGTTAGACCAGAGAAGATCATGTCTCCTGGCAGGTGTTGGTGCATTTCACTGCTCTGCTCCTGCACGAACTCCAGGAACCTGGAGCTCAGCCCACACACAATTCCAGACACACTCCAGTCTTGAAGGCTTCAGGAGAGAGACAGTCTACTTGCTAACAAATCTCTGCTGAGTCTCAGCTCATCATTATCATTGGCAATTAGCACCAGGTATGGATTTGATTTTCCTCGAAGAAATTAATTGGCATGAAAATGGGGGATGCTAATGGAACATCAGCATTACCAGGATTCTCCATGGTTTAATCCAGGAGACATGAGCATGGCCTGTTCTTCAAACAGGAGCAGACACACATCTCCCATGTGATGCCTTCCCAACAGCACCCACACACTGTGCTCTCCTGCCTTCCCAACACTGACCACACACTGTGCTCTCCAAACAACACACACATGCTCATTGATACACATATAATTATGTCAGCCTTGGCTGGCCATTGCCTTGGGCTCGCTGCAGTGAGCCCAGAGCTGCACACGCAGCATCTGCAGTGCTGGACCATCCATTCCCTGTGTGCAGAGACACAGCCCAGCTGTGTCCATCCCCCTTTCCAGAGCTGGGTGCAAAGGAACAGCAAAGGGGCCACGGGAGGAGCAGAGGCTGGCAGCTATTTTTAAGTACAAAATACATGTGGGAAGGAAACGTCCTGGATCCTGCCTGTTTGCAGATAAATGTGCTCTTGAGGCATTTGCATCCTATAACTTGTTTGGGAAAATGGGCACCTTTTTCCCACCACCATTCCTGACATTCCCTTTTCTGCTAATTAGCAGTGAAGAGCAACAATGTTAATAGGAGAAGAAAATGGTATGAGGGATACCTGGAGGATTCAGCCTCAAACACAGTCAGGACCACTGCACAGTCTGCAATTCAGCCACAGGTAACCACACAGAGCCACAGAATCACTGAGGTTGGAAAATCCTCCAGGATCACCAAGTCCAACCTTTGACTGATACCACCCCACACATTAAACCACAGCACTGAGTGCCAAGTCTGTTTGCTTTTTGAACACTGCCAGGATGGTGACACCACCACCTCCCTGGGTAACCTGTTCCAAAGCCTGATCACTCTTTCAGTGCATTATTTTTTCCTAATATCGAACCTGAATCCCCCTGGTGCAGCTTGAGGCAGTTTCCCCTTGTATCACTGGTTGCCTGGGAGAAAAGCCTCACCCCCACTCTGTCACATCCTCCTATCAGGGAGTTGAGGAGAGCAATAAAGTGCCCCCTGAGCCTCCTGTTCTCCAGGCTGAGCCCCCCCAGCTGCCTCAGCTGCTCCTCACAGGGTTTGTCGTCACAGACACCCATAGGCAGAGCACAGCACAGGATGCTCCAGCTCCCATTACAGTTTTGCTTTAACTTGGCTTGCAAAGAAAATTGTTTTGTCCTTGTTCTGGTGCAACATGACCTGGGCTGTCACACCTGAGAAAGGTCAGGAAGCTCCATGCAGGAATGCAGAGTGATGGGGTGTCAGACTGTGTTACTGCTCACACACAGGGCTGGCCATGCCGGCCCCCTGTGCTGCTGCTGCTGCTGCTGCTTTATGGGCATCACACACTCTGCATTTGAAGGGAAAAGGAACTATGGAAAACCAAGAGAGCCAGAGCAATGCCTTCCAGGAGGAGCTGAAAAGAGGCCCCTTGGTCACCACAAACCCCAGACACCTCAGAGCACAGCATCACTTTGGGGTGTGACTGTTCAGGAGGGTGACACCCACCTGAGCTCTGAGGTGTCCCCTCAGTTACGCTGTGCCCCTTCCCACTCTCCATAAGCAGATCCCTCCCTCCTCCCCTGTACCCACCCTTGTGCAGACACCTCCAGGCTGCAGCAACACCACCCAGTGAGGGCACCCTGTGCAGCTCACGTGGAAGCCAAACAGCCCCTCCTTAAAGCACAATAATGAAGGCAATGCCCTTCCCTTTCAGTGGGGGGCAGTGAGAGCTCCTCCACCCCCTTCCAGAAGGGAGGAACAGGATTGGAAATAGCTGCAGCTCTGGGCCAACAACACATTAAAAACAAACACTCAGAAGCAAAAATCCTCTTTGGATATCTAAGTTTCATCACTTCACTGGTTTTCATTATCTTGAGCACAGGCCACAAAGAAAGGAGCTCCCACAGCATCCCAGAGCAAGGCAGAGCTGTCAATACCGACTCAGAGTGAGATTTAATCACTTGCACTTCAATTTTACGCACATTTGTAACCTCTTCCATGCTTAAAGAGAAAAGATTTACAGTGCAAGAAATGAATTTTATTGCAGCCCTCAGGCATCTCAGGCTATCAAACATATGAAACATCATCTCAGCATTCCCAGCTCTGAGCAGGAAGGGACATCATGATGGCTCTGAGCCTGGAACTCCTGCTCTGATTCCCTCTGCAGTCACTGTGGCAGATAATTCTTACCTTCTCTCTTTCATTTCCTTAATTCTAGCTTAGAAACCTGTATCATTTGTGCCAGGCAGAGTGGAGGCTGATTATTAAATCCTACTCCTAGTCCATCTCAAAGCAGAAAGGGCGTACGTGGCTCCTCCTCCATCTCTGCCAGAAAGACTGAGCTGGGCCCATGCTCTGCTGCCTTTAAATTGGGGAATTCATGAGAACGAGATGAAAGCAACAGGCCTCAATGATGCTACATGCTTGCCCAAACCCCAACAAATGGAATGAAGCTTGGAGCAAAGAATTTAAAATTTGGTATCTAAATGTAAATGAATTGTTCTATCACATTTTGACATCTCTCTGTTGTGCTGCCATGGTGTGCTGGCACCTTATCTGGTCCCCAAGTGCCTGCAGTTGTACAAACCTATTTCCCCCTGTGTTGAGTGTCCTCCCAGCCTGAGACACGTGGTGTTTATGCAGATGAGCAAAAGGAACCTCATGTTTTAATGATAGAATGCAAATATATTAAATGACAAATATAACATTAGTAAGAGCGTGCTCCCCCCTAATTGCTTTACAGCCTCCTCTTCTCCAAACTGCACCATCCCCAGCTGCCAGATCTGGCACTCTGTGCAGAGCAGTGCCAGTCACTGCTGGGGGCTGGGGACAGGCAGGAACAGCAGTGCCAGTCTGGGCATGGGCAGGCCCAGCAACAGGGCACAGACAGGGCTGGGCAGATGCTGCAGGTGCATTTCTGCCTCAAGAACACTCACGTGTCCATCACATCACACACCTGCCACTTCTGAATGCCTCATGTGCTGCCCAGGGCTGCCTTTGACCTTCAGGGCTTCCTCATTATCATCCCTTTCCAAAATGGCTATTTACCCACCTGTGACACAGCCCTGAGCACACCCAGACTGCAGAGCAACTCCAGGGAGTGCCACACAGCTCCAGGGAGTGCCACAGCTACAGGGAGTGCCACACTGCTGCAGGGAGTGCCACACTGCTCCAGGGAGTGCCACTGCTCCAGGGAGTGCCACACTGCTCCAGGGAGTGCCACACTCCTCAAGTGAGTGCCACACACCTCAAGTGAGGCCTGAAGGAGGGGACTGCCAAAGGCTCGTGCAGAGCAGTGCTGGGGCCAACACAACAATTACAAATATTCAGTATCCTGGTTCTTCTAATGAGGATTCCTTTGAAGATCCCAGAAGGCTTTATAGGAAGGAAGAGTCTGACCTTGCCAGTTCCCCAGGGCTCGTGGGGTTTGAAGTAGGTTTTTCTTTCAAAAGTCTGTTTTAGCTTATAAAGCTTTCAAGCAGGAGCAGCTCTCGGGGTGTGTGTTTTTAACTTCCCCCTTCTGTTACAATGCACTCTCTGTGGAACAGGGAATGTATCCAACAGAAAGAATAATAAAGGCAGCTCTTGGGTGAGAGAATGGCATAATGATGGAGTCAGTTCAGGTCAAAGTGGCAACAACATGACCCTCTGATAGCCTAAGACAGCGTGGGAGGTTTGAGTCATACTGAAAGTGTTTGCTTTGGCATCTTGCAAACGTGTTGGATTGAGCCCAATCTGCTGGTGAACTTTCAGATCCACAGGGATGAAGGAACTCTGAACACAGACAATGTAGGGAAAGCAATCCCACTAAACACGTGCTTGCACTGCAGTGCAAAGGCAGACAATTCTGACCTCATCTTGAGTAGAAGGACACTGACTCATTCCAGTGAAAGAGGCTTTCCCGGTGGAGCCCAGAAAGGATGGGCAGTTTATCAACCCATCACCCTAAACCCACAGAGTGAAGCAAAGCTCATTCTGCACAGTTCCTGTGCACGTGGCATCTCTTTGCAAAGAGCAAAGAAGAACCAATGGACGATTTGGAAGTTGGGCACATTTTCATCTCATGTGCCAGACAAGTGATGGACTAAACGTCGTGCTCAGAACTCAGAGCCCTGGGGCTCTGGCACAGGGGCAACAAACACTGTGTGGGCTGGGAACCTTTTCCTAAGGGCATAAGATAACCATCACACTGCCCTAACTCTGCTCTGTGGCCAGCAAACTTAAGCTGTCTACAAAGAAAAAAATCCTCTCGAATGTGGCACAAAACATGGTTTTAGGACAGTGCAGTGATGAACTCCCAGTAAAACCCCAGCTCTCCAGACAGGAGTGGAACTGCAATCCATTGAAATCCCATTCCTGCTCCAGGCAAGGGCAAAGCACCTCCCAGCTCAGCACAACCAGCACTGCTCTCCCCAAAGATTTACAGTACAGTATGAAATAATGTGGAAAGTTATGGGTTCCTTCCAACACTTCTACAGCATTTCCCCCTTGGACACAGGGAGTGCTTCGGGTTCCCTGGCTCTCCAGGACTCTGCTGGAAGCATCCACGTGCCCCGCAGCCCCTCGCCCTGCCAACACCCCCCAGTGCTGGGATCCAAGGGGCAGGTGCCTTTTTCAGGCAAAACACATCCCTGAGGAATGTTACTGAAATGCAGTGGCCTTTGGCAGGAGACATGACCATGGGGAGGGCAAATCTCAGTGGCAAAGGAAATCTGCTCCTCTGAAAGATGTTTCAAAGATGTGCACCTGTATCACTTCCAAACCCTGGGATCTGAGAGGTGGCACCTGCCATTTCTAATGGATTTCCCAAGGCCAGGGACATCCTCTGCACACAAACAAAGCACATCATTTATCTCTGCCTCGGAGCTGCTCATGCCAGTACCTCTGTCAGCCTCAATAAACTCCTTTTGTTAAGCTGGAGAGAGGATCCCAGAGCCTGTGGTGACAGACACCACTCCTGGCCTCCCTGGGCTGGGCTGAGGGATCAGCTCAACCTGCCAGCCCTGTGCCTTGCAGGGGTGATCAGGGTGGGCATCTTCAGAGAGCTGTCCAGAGTCATTCCTGTGACCCTTCCCCTCTGATCCTTTAGAACAGGATGTGACTTTGATTCACAGAGCAGAGCCAGACTGTTCATAGCCTGGAAAATCATCAGGGTTTTGCCAGACAGAGAACTGTGAGTTGAGATTTTGAGACAGGAAGGAAGATTGTAACAGTGAAGGATTCGCTGTACCCTTCCAAAGAAAAGCCAACCTCAGCAAAGTGGGTGCTGCTGAAGAACATCAATCTCAAGCATGTTTGGCTGCATCTTCCCCCAATCTCCTCGTCCGCTTGCAGGTAAAAACCTGTGTCAGGTGAAGCTTGAAAGTATCAGCGAGAGTGGGCTCAGAGGATGAGCAGCAGGAAGGCTTCTCACTGCTCCCAGCAGTGAAAGGTTGCAGAGAGGCTTCAGGAAGAGCTGTGTCTGTACTCTGACAGTGGAATGTGGTGAGGCCACGGGGGACAGGAATCCCCATCTGCAGAGCAGAAGGTGAGGATGGAACAGTGCCCAGAGCACAAGTCCTTGCACAACCCGCACCCCAACCCCATCCCAGCACCCTCTGCACCAGCCTCCCATGGAGCTGCAAAAGGGTTTCCAAATCTATGTGAGATTATGGCAGGGAAGAAACAAAACCAACTCATATTCCTTAATTGGAGCTGATGGTACAGAAAACCTACTAATTCCAACCACCTTTATAAAGTTTCTCTTTGAATGCTGTGGACCAGAAAGATAACAAATACAAGCAAATTATTTTCACCTGCTTAAACCAAGTAATTAACAGCACTTTGGTTATCTTAGCTGGAAAGCCTGGCTCTGGGAGAGCTGTTAGAGCCACGTGTGAAAACAGTTTGCATGAAACATAATTAAAATCCTGACCTGAGTGATTGACTAAAACAGCCCAGAGGAGCGCTGGGGTCTGAGCTGGGAGGCAACAATTCCCCTCTGCCCCTGCCTGTGCTGCTGCCTGTGTTCCAGTGCCCCCTCTGCCTTGTCCCCAGCCCCAGGGCACAGCTGGGGCTCTGCAGGGGCTCTGCCCTCCCAGCCCAGCGTGGCTGTGACACTGCAGGACATCTCTCCAGCATTTATTTCTCCTGCCAGCCTGGGAGGTGTTGCTCCTTCTCTCCAGCTACTGAGGACCAACACAACTCCCCCCACCCAAATCCACTCCCAAACAGCACTTTTTGGTGGCCAGTCCCTATTCCAGCAACATCCCAACTCTTCTCCATGCAAATCCCTGTGTTTTGGCCAAGGCAGATATCCAAGAAAATCACAGAACCACAAAATATTTTGGCTCAGAATGATCTTAATGCCCATCCCATCCCACCCCTGCCATGGCAGGGACACCTCCCACCAGCCCAGGGTGCTCCAAGCCCTGTCCAACCTGGCCATGGACACTCCCAGGGCTGGGGCAGCCACAGCTCCTCTGGGCACCTGTGCCAGGGCCTGCCCACCCTCACAGGAAGAATTCCTTCCCAATATCCCACCTTTCCCTGCCCTCTGGCAGTGGAAGCCATTCCCCTGGTCCTGTCACTCCACACCCTTGGGAACAGTCTCCCTCCATCCTTCCTGTGCATCCTTCAGGCACTGGAAGGTCACAATTAGGTCTCCCTGAAACCTTCTCTGTTCCAGGCTGAACAGCCCCACTTCTCCAGCCTTTCCATGGTTATACAGTAATCAGACAAGTAATTCTCCCTCCCACCCAGGAACTCCCCTCCCTTCCTGCCAGCTGGCCTTCTCCAACTCCTTGGCAGAGTTGCAAGTAACAAACATCCTAACAGGCAAATCAAGAATGTTCATGAGGTGCAATGAGACTCAATTCCCTGGAAAATGTATTCCTGGTGTGTGATTCTGCCACACAGTGTCTAACAGAATTACACTTCAGGCTGCACTGTTTAACAGCCCAATTTTGCTGCAATCAACATTTAATTTTTTACCAGAAAGTCTTGATTTCAAATACCCTGGAAATGTTTAACAGCTGATATTAATAAAGCCCAGATTTAATGCAGGGTTCTTTATCCCAGGGACATGATAAGCATCGTGACAAATGCTGTAACTATGGCAACTGCATCTTTTTATTTCCTTTCCCACTGAACAGCAAGAACACACTGGATGCAGTGCAAGATCCAGAGCTCTGAGTTCCAGAGGAGGAACTCAGTCAACCCCCAGATCCTGGGAACAGACCACCTTCCTTCCCTACCATGTGTCTCCGCGGTGTTCATTGGCATTTCCATATATTTAACCCCACACCCTTCCTTTTTTCCTCCTCTATGGCTACAAAACAACCCCCTGCCTTTGTTCCTTGCTGTCAGACCCAGTTCAAAACAAACAGTCTCACCTCAAAGTCCAAACACCTCTGGTCCCGACCAAAAGGATGCTCTCCCCTAATGCACCCCACCCACCCCCGGGAATCGCCCATTTCCTGCCCTGGAGCCAAGAAAGAGAAACAACACCCTGCACTGTTCTGCAGAGAGGCTGAGTGTGAAAGAAGTGCCTGGAAGGGAGAAACACAAGAAAATCCAATTTCTGATGTGCCATTGCTTGGATTTGCTGCTGCTTCCTGCCCCAAGCCCAACCAAGCCCAAACATCATCTGTGTGAGAGCTGAGAGGGCTCAGCAGTGGCTGTGAGAGCTGAGGCTGTGGGAGCTGAGAGGGCTCAGCAGTGGCTGTGGGAGCTGAGAGGGCTCAGCAGTGGCTGTGAGAGCTGAGAGGGCTCAGCAGTGGCTGTGGGAGCTGAGAGGGCTCAGCAGTGGCTGTGGGAGCTGAGAGGGCTCAGCAGTGGCTGTGGGAGCTGAGAGGGCTCAGCAGTGGCTGTGAGAGCAGCACGGGGAGCCCGGCCAGGGTGACATTTGCCCTGGCTGGGACAAAGGGAGTCATTATAAAGAGATGGAAGACAAGTGAGCCAAAAGTCTTGTCTTTTTCCTGCTATTACAATTTATAAATTTGAAAAAGTCTCCCTGAGAGGATGTAAGGGCTGAGAAATTAATCAGTGGGAGAATTGAGAGCTACTAAGAGTTCACTGAATTAAAAAGCAAGAGGGGAACTGGTCCATGACGTAGAACCAGATCTGCTCACTCTTCCTCCAAATTTCCTAGAAAAGAAGGATCACATAAGACAAACAGAAAAAATGGAATGAAAGATGATACTTAGACACTAATTAATACTGATTTGTGCCTCACAGACATCTATCTACTACTCAGCTTTTAATATCCCAAGCACTTCTAGCCATGAATAATGTTTTTATTCAGACTTCAAACCTGAAGGTGATAGTTTAAGTGCCCCAAGAACTTTAATTTTGAAAAAGAAACAGTCTGACACTTCCCTGCATATTTACAAGTTTTGTGTCATGTAAGTCATGAAAGGTGTGAGACAGTCTGCAAATAATTAATATGGGAATGTGCAATTATGTGAATGTATGAAAGTGCACCAGCCAAAGTAGTTATTTTTGGATGTAAAAAAGAAAGTAACATGATCCCCAAATGTTCAGACAGCAGGCAATGCTCTGTCCAAGGGCTGGATCCCTCTGCTCTGGAGCCAGGCTGGGAGAGCTGGGGGGGTCACCTGGAGAAGGGAAGGCTCCAGGGACACCTGAGAGCCCCTTCCAGAGCCTAAAGGGGCTCCAGGAGAGCTGGAGAGGGACTGGGGACA
>JAWWLY010000024.1:817075-856810 GCA_035041215.1 Gymnopithys bicolor
AAGGCCAGGCTGGACAGGGCTTGGAGCAACCTGGGCTGGTGGGAGGTGTCCCTGCCATGGCAGGGGTGGCACTGGATTGGCTTTAGAGTCTGCCCCATCCCTGGAAGTGTCCAAGGCCAGGATGTGTCTCTGGGCAACACTTCTAAATAAGCATATCACTGTAAGAAGAAATTCATGATGTTTAGTTTTCCAGTCAGCTATTCCAGAATCAAAATAGATGCAGTGAAGAGCTGTCAAAGTCAATTTTGACTGCAAATTCTCATTTCTTAGCAGCCTCCACTGAACAGAAAATCCCTCAAGTGAGGTTAAACATGGAGCACTTTCTCAGGATGAAAAGGGCCAGATTTAAAACAAAAATGACGCTCCAATCCAGCCAATAATTATTCTCCACTGCACCCCAAAGGCATGAGGAGCTACAGAGCAGCACTCAGCTCAGCCCCAAAGCCTTCAAAGAGCTGCCATCCCCAGGGATCCCACTGCTCCATGCTGGGGGCAGCTCTAGGCTCCCAGGACTGTGCATGGGAGGACAGGCATGGAAACCCCTTGGGACTTGCAGGTACCTCCATTGACCTCTGCCAACATAAGCCCGGGTGGGAATGTCAGAACAGACCTGGTGGAGCCCTGCATGGAGAGGCTCCGAAGCCCAAGGGACAGGTCCAGGTCTTTCAGATATCACAAGTACTTCAGTCACTGGACTGTCTTTCCCTCCTGACCCAGATCAGGAGGAAAGTGCTGCAGACCTTTCTGCAGTCCCAGCTGTGGCTCTAGAGCTCTACAGAGGCACTGACTTTCTCTACCCTGTTCAGTGATGGACAATTATTTTCCCTGACCCAGCTACCACACAGAGTTTCTCAAGCCTTGTATTTTCATCAGTCTCAACAGCAGAGGAGTCCTGGTTGTCACTCCTAGGAAACAATTTAAAGCATTATAAACACACCTCTCTGTGCATGGCAAGCAGCAATGGATAGAGTTGTGTAAGGGCTCTGCTCTGTGTTTGTACCTACCACAAATAAGTTACCACCAAAGCAGGTGTCAATTTACAACCGAGTTGATGTTTTCCTGCTACCCCTGCTTTGTTTCTGATACAGTGTATTGTTTCCTGATGGGGGTTGTTTTGTATTCCTGGAAGAACAAATCAAAGCAGCAAGCAGAGCTCCAGCCACCAGCCCAGCTGGAGCAGGAAGGTTTCGGGGAGGGATGGAGATGGGATGGAGCAGGAAGGTTTCAGGGAGGATGGAGATGGGATGAGCAGGAAGGTTTCAGGGAGGGATGGAGATGGGATGAGCAGGAAGGCTTTGGGGAGGGATGGAGATGGGATGAGCAGGAAGGTTTCAGAGGGGATGGAGATGGGATGAGCAGGAAGGCTTTGGGAGGGATGGAGAACAGAGCTCGGTGCTGAGGAGCTCTGGCAGGGCCAGTGCAAGCCCAAACCATCCCTGACTGCAGCATTTTTGCAGCTTTTATGAACCAAACTTTAAAATGGGCTTGAAGATTCTGAACAGCCAATTGCTTTTTATAGGACTTGGATGACAACATTATTTGTGTGCCTTTGCAGACAGCAATGACTTATATTATTTCCACTATTACATAATTTTAGAAATCTGTGTGAGTTCCCAATTATTTTAATTTCAAATGCTTGTGCTTTTCTTTTTTTAGTTTTATTTTAAAAAGTGATTTCTCCAGAGATTTAAGGCATCTTCTCTCTCTCTTTCCTTCTCAATCTCCTCCCTTCAGCAATTCCATCTTCACGCTGCTGCCCTTTCTTCTTTCCCATTTCATTTGCAATAATACTTTGAGTGGCCCCTTCTCCTCCTTGACTGTTTTGTTCCATTTCCCTCCAGACCAGCCATCATCACCCTTCCTGACTCTGGCACTGGGATGCTCCAGGTCATCCTGATGTTCATGAAGAGCTTCACACCTTAAATCAGCCTTTCTGCCTGAGCTGGGAGTTTACATAATGGCCCTGATTCAAATACAATAAAACCAATTTGAACACTCCGCAAGGACTGAATTGAAACTGGAGCTGGGGCAATTTACACCACCAGATATTAGGATTTTTTTTTCCTGTGACTCAGAGACTCAATTCAAGCAACATTCCTGCCTTGGCTGATATAAGTTCTCGCCTATTAGGGATCAGTGAAACACTCGGTGAGGGCCGAATACAGTGATTTCTTCAAGCCCTCACCACAGTAACCAGGTCAGCCCCTTCCATACCCAGGTTAAACCCAGAGGAGTGGGCAAAGCCCCAAAGGAGTGGGCAAAGCCCTCTGAGCATACACAGAATTGTGAGAAACATCTATTAATGCTTGTTGGTAATTTCTCCCCAATATCAAAGGCTTCCTTGTACCTCTGATGGCCTTAAACAAAGCAGAATTCCTGGTTGATACAGCCACAAACACCAAATGAGCTCCCACATCCCCACAGGGGCAGCCACAACCCCCGGGCAAAGCCAGCCCTCAAAAATTGTTCACTCGTGGTTCCACAGGAGGGAGTGGCCACTGGGCTCTGCCATGGGGAAAAGAAGCTTCTGCAAACTTTTTTGGAGCCATTTATAATTTTAGAGTAAAGAGGGTTGCTCAGCTCACATGTTGGCAAATGTTATTTTTGTGCTGCCAAGCAACTCTGTGGGTAGAGATGCTGGAAATGACTCAGAAAACACTTTAGTTGTTAGATCTGGTGGCCAGAATTAACTTTCCATCATTTGTTTGTTCCTTTTTTAAGTGGTTATCGAATATCTCCATCTTCAAGGGCTTTATTGGGATCCACCTGCAGTGGGGGAAGGAGGAGACCCCCAGGTGCTGCTGCTCGAGGATCCCAGTGCTGGCATTGCCATGGGTCTCCCTTTTCCAGGAAACCCTTCCCATGGCAGCTTTTGGTAATGGATTTGTGAACAATTTTTAAGTTAAATACTTGTTTTAAAATAGCTGCTCTAATGAACATTCTTTACATAATTATGTGTATAATAGGAAGAATCATAATCATCATCATCACCATCATCATTTGAGAATAAAGTAAGAAGAAGCTCAGGTTTCCTTACCTTTTTGGAAGGCAGGCAAAAGCTATACAGTAGGTGGAAGAGTGTACCAAGTAACAGATTTTTGAACACTCTTTCTTACTGGTGGTATGGAGTCTAAGGGAAAGTAAATACAGTGGTATGTAGGATCGCTCTGAGCACAGTGAACTCCTCCCGTCTGCCCTGCCCTGAGCCCGCGTGACACTAATCCTGCCTCAGGGCTCAGCTTAGAGCAGTGCAAAGCTGAGGCACCAGCACAGCAAATGAGCTCTGGGGTAGCAACAAATGAACCAGTCACAGAGTTCAGGTACCTCTGAACGTGGGAGCAGCTGCTCACACAACACCAGGGCTGGCTGATGATTTATTTTATCTTTCTCTTCCCTGAACCAACTCTGGGACATTTTGGCTTCAGTGTCAGGCCCCCCAGTCCCTCCTCACCAATGCAGCCACTCCCAGGTTCCTCAGCAGCAGCAACAACCACGTTAGTGTTTTCCTCAGAGAGATGGAAGAGGCAACGTGACACCAGTGATGTTCAGGGTAAGGGAGATGAACACACAGACACAGCACGGGGGCACTTGCAGTGCCTGTCCAAGACAGGAGATGCTCGTGGTCCACAGACACCACCCACAGATCAACGATGGAACCCACAAAACCAGTGAGCACTCTGGAGGATGGAGAAAAGGGAGGACAGACACAGAGTGCCCTCCATGCCATTGGGATGGAGAGGGGCTGACAGCACCTGGGAAGGGGTCACTGTGACACAGAACATGCAAACAGTGATACAGAACATGCAAACAGAGCCTGCTTGTCTGGGGACAAGGGGCAGTGGCTGCACTTCCCCACCACAGACTCAAGTTCCGCCAAGTAAGTTCTACTTAATGCTCAAAGAGGGGAAATGTAGCTTAGAATTCTCTCCTGTGAGGGTGGGCAGGCCCTGGCACAGGTGCCCAGAGCAGCTGTGGCTGCCCCAGCCCTGGGAGTGTCCAAGGCCAGGTTGGACAGGGCTTGGAGCACCCTGGGCTGGTGGGAGGTGTCCCTGCCCATGGCAGGAGTGGCACTGGATGGGCTTTATGGTCCCTCCAACCCAACCCATTCTGTGGTTCTGTGAGAGCAGACACTGCTGGTCCTGCCCACGAGAGGCACAACCTCCTCATTGCCAGGGACTGTGGTACTGATTTCCCTGTCACTCTGGTGGGTGAAGCTGTGAATGAGAACCAGCTGCTTGGGAAAAGGAGGAATTACATGTAAATCTCAATATAAGCAAAGGGTGGGTTGGAGGCTCAAATGTTTCTCTCACTTTCTGACACTGCTCCTGCAGCAGAAGCACCAGCAGAGAGCCCAGCAGAGCCCGCTCTGTCTGCTCCACCTCACACCTGAGAAGGGTCTTCTCAAACAGGGTGAAATCCAAAGACACACAAGAGCAGAATGAACTCTTTACATGGACAAAGCTGCTGTGCACCAAGTTGTGCTCACCCAAACCCACAGCAAACAGGCCTTAGAAGGGAAAAGCTGTGGAAGGAGTGAAAGCACCAACATGCCAGATGGCAAACAGGAATGATTAAGAGAGTTTTCCTAAGGAGATTGAAAAGCTTGGCCTTAATATATCACATTGAGCAGGAAAGCCCTCCCACAGCATGGCTGAGGAGCTCTGCTTGTGAAACTTCTGATTGCCCACAGATCCTGAGGAAACCTGTACCACAGGAGTCCCTATTGCCCAGTAGGTGGGGCACAGGGCACTGCATTCCAAGTGGTTCCCCTCCCACATTGATCAGGGTCTCTCTTACACTCACACTGGAGCCCCAGTGTGTGAGCCCAGCTCTCCCACGTGCTCTGTACGTTGTTTGCTGAGCCTGAATTCCTGCAGGTGCCCCCAGAGTTGAGTGCAGAGGTTGCACAAGGTGCTCAGCCCACCTGCTCCTGGGAAGCCTCCCAGGAAATTCATAGACCTTCCAGCTTTCCATGCACATCCTCAGTTCATTATCACAGAGTCACAGAATGCTTTGGGTTGGAAGGACCTTCAAGATCATCCAGTTCCACACCCCTGCCATGGGCAGGGACACCTTCCAGCAGCCCAGGTTGCTCCAAGGGAATCCAGCCTGGCCTTGGACACTCCCAGGGATGGGCAGCCACAGCCTCTCTATGCTTTAATGTGTCTGCTACATCATGGATATCATTTCAAGGCTATATTTCTATAAACCCATCCATATCTGCTTTTGGTTTGACTCTGGCAAGTGAGTAGGACAAGCCATAAATTTGGGCTCAGTCACCAAAGTGCCCAAGGTCTGGAGGTACATGAACCCCGTGCTGGTGGCTCCGTGCTGTTGGTTCTATGGAGATGTTCAAGATTTGGGTCTCTCCAATAGAAACAGCAACTCCAGCCTCCAGCACCTGAGCAAGCAACAGCAGCAGCACCAGGAAACAGAATAGAAAATCAAACTGGAAACCCAACTGTACTTTGACACTTCTGAGAACAGCCCCGGCAGCAGAGCCAGGTCAGCACCCAAGGTCACTCTGCACAGCATGGATGAGTCTCCAACTCATCCTTTAATCCCCTCCAATTAATTTCCCTTCCTCCTGCCCCCATGAGTTCCACAGGAGCCTGGCAGGGAACCAAGAACCAGAACTTCCCCCCTGGAGCTTCTCCCAGGGCACGTCCAAGCCAGGAGGGACCAGGAGCCACTTCCCATTGTGGGCCATCCCTGGGCAGCAAAGCCAATTGGACAAAGAAATACTGAAAGACATTCTTTGTTTTGTTTTGAAAGAAGACACTTGAGAGTAAAAAAAAAATCAAATAAATGCTCCTTGCATTGATGTATCTGGGGCAATTTTCCTATTTTCCAATTGGTCAAACTCTGAAAATTTCCCTATCCCCTCTATAGAATATTTTTTTGAAGTTAAAGTGCTATGAAAACATCAAAACCATTTTTATGTCTGGTCACCACACTCAAAATTTCTCTGAAAAGGAATGTTGGGGAGTTTTGCCTGGATGACAGTGCCTTTTTTTTACTGATTTATACAATTTCAATTTTCCCACCTAAAAATAGATCATTAAACATTTTTTAAAACAAAATATTTATACTTGAAAAAAGAAACTCAGTTCAGGTGTTCAATGAGTTACTTTTACAGACAGTCAAGAATGGTGCCTGATCAGGGGGGTTGATCAACAACCCACTGAGCACTACAGGAAACTCCCAGTGACTGCAGTGGGTTCACTGGGACTAACGTGCCCAAATACTTTAAGTACAGTAGTTGTTTAATTTGATTTTCTAATAACAGTTTTTGTGAACACACAAACCCAGGGAGTGAACAAGGAGAGGCAGGTGCAGCTGATAAAATGAATGGATGGAACTCTAGAGAAATAATTAAAAAGTGTAAAAGAAAATATATTTTCAAACCATAAGAAAATGCAAAATCCCACTAGCTGGGAAAAACATAGGAATTAATATATTGCACATTTCCTGGCTGGAGATGTTAACAAATGAATTTATGTGCTTTAAAGTCCTACACAGTGAAGGCTCAGGGCAGAAGAGGCATATCTGGGCAAGACATGGGGCTCTGCCCCTTCTTCTGCCTCTTAAAAGCATATCCCAGTCTGTGGCCCTAGAGGGAAAATGGGCTTAGCAGAAACAGGGGGTTCAGTGGGAGCATTTCTTTTCAATAAACATCATTCCTTCTCAGGGAAAAATCTGGCTGTTCTTTGGTGGGAGGGGGAAATATTCCCAAATTGTGAAACCAGCAATAAGATGCAGCAAAGGAGAGTGGGATGGGGAGGGGACACCTGGGGTGGGACATCCCTGGGCTGGGGCTCCCACAGGGCTCTGCCTCTCCCTCTGCACTGAACTGCACCATCACAACTTGGGGAGTTTTCTTGTGGTTCAAGTTTTGAGAGGAAATTTTTATATTTTGAGTTTTCTGGGGGAGAAAATAATTCCAACTCATTTGACCAAATCAGCAATTAGTGAAGTGCTGCAGCAACACCCATTCCCCTGCCCTGCCCTGCCCTGTCCCAGCTGACTTGCAAATTCTCTTTTCCTTCCTTCCCGTCCTGAAATTTGCCTTGCCAGGAGACTCTGCCTGTCCCTGGGTAACACCCCAGTGCAGGAATTCCATTTATTTCCTCCTGCACTGAGGGTTCTGCTCAGCACAGCTGGAAGAGCCTTAATGTGCTCCTTAATTTAGAGCATCATTTTCCTCCCTGACTCCTGTCAGAGCCCAGTTCAGAGAGTTCAGCTTCCAAAGGCACGTTTAGTTTCCCCAGAATATATTCTGGGAACTTACATGATGAGGCATCAGAGGAAACTCCTCCTGGGGTGAACAAGGGGAGGAAAAGTGCTGTGTCAGTGCCTCGGTGCCTGTTCCCCCTGCTCTGCCAACTGCCAGGCAGCTCCTCCAGCAGCAGCTCCAGCCGAGGAGTGGCAGGGGCTGCCGGAGCCAGCGGGTCAGGGGCAGGGAAAGGGCAGCTCTCCACATCCAGATCTGCTCTGCACAAATCTGCAGCCGTGCCCAGACCTTGCCAATGTGCTGCAGAGCTGTCTCCTTCCTCAGCCCCTTCCAGATTCAAATGCAAATCAAATGTGATGGCCTCAGTCTGTAATTCCGTGCTGCGAGTTCCCTGCGAGGCACATCAGGGAAACTGGAAGCGTCTTTGCCATCTATTTTCCTTTTAAATCGCTGGCAAGATTTGCATTAGGGACAGATAAAATCCCTAAACAGGAATCTTCAGGATTGTGAGATTTTTGCAAAGGAACTTTGGAAGAAACCAAATGGTATCTGAGGTTAGCAGAGCTATCAGTGAGTTTGGTCCTTGTTCCTCCATCCATCCTGGAACCTGTCCCTGCCAGGGTGAGTTGGACACAGGCTGAGGGCTTTGGTACCCAAGGATGCTGCTGATCTTACAGAGGAGGGAAAGGAGGAGGTGCAGGAGCTACCAAACATGTTCTGAAGCGCTGCTGCCAACTGGCACAACTCAAAAATTTGTGGAGGAAATAAAGAATCAAAAGAAACATGAGACTTCCAAACTCTGTAATGGAGGAGACCAGGTGTATGAAGGCCCTGCCCCCGGGCGCCTGCCAGAGCCCCACCCGCCATGCAGCCCCCAGAGGTGCCATACTCACTGTTGGGGTCCACGTTCTCGCACAGCTCGGTCTTGGCCTCGCCGTTGGGGCGGTCGCTGGGCTTGTGCGAGAGCCGCGAGGACATGGTGGCCGCCGTCACCACGGCCTTGAAGCTGCGCTTCCGCTTCTGCACGTTGAGCTCGGGGTGGAAGATGATGATGTACACCTTGGGCATGTACAGCATCCCCAGCGCCACCGAAGCACTTAGGTTCATGGAAATGGTGAGTGTGGTGGTTTGTATGTAGAGCTGGGAGACACAACACAGGAGAGACTATTACACATCACACGACTGGCAAGAGGCTGCAGCATCTCAAACATCAGAGAACCATCTCAAAGCAATTTTCAGTGAGAGTGCAAGGGAAGAGCTGTGAGCTGAGAGCTTTGTACTGCAGTCACTGTGAGGAGCAGCACAAACCACCTGCCTGATCCATCCACAGCCTCTCTGAGGCTCAGTCCCAGAGACTTCCATTGTCCTTATCCACACAATTCCCACTGTATGTGACGGTACAGCTTCGGTCTGATTAATTAATGAAGATCAGACTTGGATTGAAACAACTCTGATATAAATTAAAACAGGTCAGCTGTGAGTTAGAGAAGGGGAACTGTAATAACAGGTTAGTTAAAGCTTTCTTGCCTCTAAAACAATTGAGAAAGGTGGGATTTTCTCAGTTTCTGTGTACATTCTCTACAGTTCACTGCAATAACTTGGCAGGGAGAACACAATGGTTTCTGTGCTCATGACATTCAGCTGTGCTCATTATTAGGAAAAAATAGTATATTTTCAAATCAGAGAACAGGTACTGCCATGAGATGAGTTTTCAAAGAAACCACAGGGGTTCAAAAATGTGCTGTGCACATATATAGGGGCAAAAAAAGCCTTTTTTACCTCTTTTTTTGGAAAGCATCTTTTCAGAGGACACACATAACAGACAAACTAGAACAATCCTCATGACTTGAGAGGATTCAGCACAATTAAAAGGCAGAGACAGCACAATACAGGTGTGAGGGAGCTGAAGAGGCAGCAGTGTCCCTGTGGATCCTTTTCAGAAATGAAGTACACAGGAAATCCACAGAGATGGGAAAGTCATCACACACTGAGGGTGGTTTCTTCAGAACATGATTTCCTCTCCCCCCCTATTCACTGCTAATCATTCTGAATTTCTGATGGAAAAACTCCCTGGATAAATACAATGGCAGTGTAAAATGCTGACTCTGCCCAGGTATTTCCAAATTCCTATATGTAATAAAATACAAGAGTCTCCAGACCTGCATCTCCAGCACAGTTGCTGCTACAGCAATCAAGGCCTCCACTGGAAGCACTGAAATGCCTCCCAGAAACACAGGAATGGCTGTGCATGGATGTGCCTCTGTACAGACACAGACAGGCAGAAATTAAACAGTTTTCTTGAGTGGTTTTTTGCTCATTATCGGATGGAGATGACACAGATGTCACCAGCAAAGTTGCCACAGTCAGGACAGTGGGACACAGCCCACCTTGGCCAGGGCAAGGGCACCCTGGGCCACTCCAGCACCTCCTGCTGGATCCAAGGGACCCCCTGGTAAAGCCCTGCCCGAGGAGAAGCCTTTCCCCCCAGGAGCACTGCTGACAGGGCTCCCTGTCCCTGTGTCCTAAAGCCACCTCTGATGGAGCTGCCAGAGCCTCCACACCAAACTCTGGCAAACCTCCCCAAAAGTTCAGTCTGCCCCTGGGTGAGGTGCTGACTCTGCTCTGCAGCTGGCACAGAGAGGTGCCCCCACACCTCCCTGACCTGCTGGTGGGTATTTAAATAGAGGGGATTCTGCACCAGGCTGGGCACCTGCCAGCATGGCCAGACCCTCCAGTGAGGAATGGCCTTACTTGGTGCTGACTCACCCTGGGCATGGTTTGACCCAACATTTGCTCCTCAATCCTGGGCTGCTGCTCCACCAGCAGAGCCCCAGGGAAGGTTTTATCCAACACACACGGGTAATAAATCTTATTTGCTCCTGCTATAAGGGGTCAAAGGTGATTATTTAATCAAAGGGGCCTTTGCAGCACCAGCCAGAGAAGTTCCCACCTTGAAAATGCTGATGGGAGATAAAAGGAAAGGGAGAAAGGAGCGTTTGTAGAACAAGGAGGGCTGAGTGACACACAATGCTGCTCATGACAAACGGAGCTGTGCAAAGATAAGGGAACTCACAGATATGCTTATTATGCAGAGTCTCAGCTTTATGTGTTTTATCTCTGCTTTGTGGTTTTACCAGCCAGACATAAAAATGCAGTTTACGTGAAACTATTTCATTTCTTCTTTCACTTCTTCTGATAAACTCTGGGAAAGCATTTTAGATGAATGCAAATGGGTGCCTTAAAGTACAAAGGATCAGATTTCCCCGACAATGGGACTCTAATAACTCACTCGTGCCTTTTGCAGCGGCTGCTGAACCTGGCAGCTTCCAGACCTGAGATTAAATTAAGAAATTAAGATGTAGATTTAATGGGAGATGTTTGAATTTGACACGAATGAGAATTGGGATTGAGTTTATCCAACCTGTGGGAGAGCAGGTTTGTGGTGACCTAACTGGACCCTGCAGAGCCTGAAGGGAGCTCACAAGGAGAGAGATTGTTTACAAGGGATGGAGGGGCAGGACAGGGGGAATGGCTTCCCACTGCCAGAAGCCAAAGTTGCACGGGATACTGGGAAGGAATCCTTCCCTGGGAGGGTGGGCAGGCCCTGGCACAGGTGCCCAGAGCAGCCGTGGCTGCCCCAGCCCTGGGAGTGCCCAAGGCCAGGCTGGACAGGGCTTGGAGCAGCCTGGGCTGGTGGGAGGTGTCCCTGCCTGTGGTAGAGGGTGGAATGGGATGGCCTTCAAGGTCCCTTCCAACCCAAGCCTTCCCAGGATTCTAAGTATTATCAGTGGAAATCAAGGCTTTCTAAAGCAGGGTGATGTTGGTCTGTGCCACGTTCACTCCCATGGAGGGTTTGAAGCCACATTTCCTGTGACAGGAGGGCAAAGTCATTCTGGAGGGTCACCCTCACTCACATCTCCTTCTCTCTCAGGCAGATTCTGAATTTTGACAAATTTGGACTTCACCCAGTGTGGTACAAATGCATCGACTTTGCAGCAGGCACTGGAGAAACCCCAACCCCGAGGACATCATTCACATGCAAAAGCACCCAGATTTTATCACTTCTTTTACATAAGTGATTTTCATTGGAATTTTAGATTTCTGTGTTTTCCACATTCTTGCTTTATTCATGCAAATGACAAAAATTACCTTCAAAACCTTGAGAGAAAATTAGACGGGTCTGGAATACACACATGGAATACCCAGCAATTTTTACACGGCAAATTATATCAATGGATGATTTTGCAAGAATGTGATTTCTCTGGGAAGAAAAGCACTGCAGGATCAGACCTCGGACTCTGCTAACCCAGTGGAGAGACTTCCAGCTGCTGGGCCATCAGAACTGAACTCAGAGTCTATATAATAACTGAACTGATGGCTGCAGGTTCAGAAAAGTCCCTTTAGGAGTCAGAAATCCTCTGTGTAGGCTAAAGCTTTGCCTCAGCCTAACCAGGAGCAACTGCTTCTTTTCTCCAATGCAGCTTTCTAATTATGCCCTGAATTGTGTTATTTTGCAATATAGAAATAAAGTGGTAACTTGAGATATTTTTGGGCTCGTGTTATTACAAGCCAATTTATCTCACTTTTCTATGGGAATTAAAACAAATGTTCTTACAGATGAAGGAGACAGTTTATAAATCTCCCAGAAGGCTCTTCCAGGTCATCTGAAGATTCCATCTCATTCTCTACATTATGTTGTGCAAATACAAGAATGAGAAACACTTTTTAATAAAAATGAAAATCAGCTTCCACTGTGTTATATGTTTTTAAAAACATGGGAAGTGAAAAGTCTTGAATACCAACCTGTTCTCAGCCTGTTTGGTGTCTGATGCCCCTGCCCATGGGGAGTGAAGGGCCTGCAGCAGGACCCTCCTTTGGGCAGCACCACCCTCACTGAAATAAACCCAAACACTGTTCCTGGTTCCTTGGACAACTTGATTGATGGAAGTTTCAGGCACCAACAACTTCCCCCAGCCAGCCATGCCCTTGCACAGGGCTGGCACACCTCTGTGGTCTGGGAAATGCAGCCTGGCCCATGGGGAGCAGTTCTGCAGCTCCCTCTCCTGACCTGGCTCAGCAACCAGATGGTCCTTAAGGTCCTTCCAACCCAAACTGTTCTATCATTCTGTGATATGACTTTACATTCACTGTAACATATTTACAGACCTTTGTCTTCTGTGCTCCTGTGCCCAGAGTGCCCTTGGCACAGTGTGTGGCACAGCCCGTTCTGCAGAGCTGAGTGCCCGGGCTGCTGCAGAGCCCCAGCCCCAGGGCAAGGGAGACAGGCAGGGGTGGAAATGGTGGTGCCCTGAAGTGCCACCAATGCCAAGGGATGGTACCCAAGGGATGTGTGATACACAAGTCACAGGGCTGTGCTGATGGCAGTTACTACACTGTGATATGGCAAACGAGCCCTGTGGAATAGCTGTGGGAATGGCAGGGATCAGTCACACCAATTAATTAGAAATTCCAGGCTTGGTAATTAGAGAAAAGGTGACACTGAAGGAAATGATGGGATTTTAGTGTCAGAAAATTTCCCTTTAATGGTTGGTTGGTTGTTGTGCAGGTTGGCAGTGCTTGGGTGGCCCATCCAACCTTCACTGCTTGTGGACATTCCCTGTCCAGCTGCTCCTGCCCAGGCTCAGGGAAGGGGCACAATCACACAATCATGGAATGGGTTGGGTTGGGTTGGGTTGGAAGGGCCCTTCAAGACCAAGACCCATTTCACACCCCCTGCCATGGGCAGGGACACCTCCCACCAGCCCAGGGTGCTCCAAGCCCTGTCCAACCTGGCCTGGGACACTCCCAGGGCTGGGGCAGCCACAGCTGCTCTGGGCACCTGTGCCAGGGCCTGCCCACCCTCCCAGGGAAGAATTTCCCAATATCTAATTTATACCAACAAAATGAGAATATCTCTAATAGAAGCATCTAAAAGACCAACTTGATGGGGGCAAAATCAAAGTGAAACCAGGGAGCTGGATGCTCCCGGAGATGTGACCACTGTAGCTCCAAGCCCACCTCACCTCAAGACCAATACCAAGATCCTGTGAACAGCATTTCCAACAGAAGGATAAACTCCTCATGGGTCCCTTGATTCAACTGTGAAAGGTCCATGCTCATGTCCAGCACTCTGCATGTCTCTGTGTCCAGGGACAGCATCACCAGCCCAGGGACAGTGTCACCAGCCCAGGGACAGCATCACCAACCCAGAGACAGTGTCACCAGCCCAGGGACAGCATCACCAACCCAGGGACAGAGTCACCAGCCCAGGGACAGCGTCCCCAGCCCAGGGACAGTGTCACCAACCCAGTGACAGCATCACCAGCCCAGGGACAGCGTCACCAGCCCAGGGACAGTGTCACAAACCCAGGGATAGTGTCCCCAGCCTAGTGAGAGTGTCACCAACCCATGGAAAGTGTCACCAACCCATGGAAAGTGTCACCAGTGCAGGGACAGCATCACCAGCCCAGGGGCAGCACCACACCAGGAGCAGGCCAGGCAGTGCCTGTGAGCAATTCTGTCTCAGCATGTTCCTCCCAGCAGGAGGCTCAGAACACCAAAGGGGAAATTGGGGTCATCCTCTGAGAGATTCCCACCCGCAGAGGCCGTGCCCAGGCCGTGCCCAGGCAGCCAGCACAGAGCAAACAGGTCTGAAAGGACTAATTTCCCATTCCCTCAGCCTGTTCTTCTGATGTCACCCTGTCAAAGCCACGTGCATTTTTATGTCCTAAGAGCACCCAACACATTGAGGTTTTCAGCTGGTGGTTCACAGGCAGCATGTGGAGTAAAGAAGAAGTAAATGGATCCATTTAAATATATTGACTATTCGAGCTAAATATTTCATAGAGCTTGTTCCCTTATAATAGAAACTTCCTTATGCAAGAAATTTGCATACATCAGAAATAAATATTTATGGCTTATATCCATAATTTGTATCATAATTCAAAATAGCAAATGTTAAAGCTCTGAGGGTTATGATGCAGATACAGGAGGAGGAATTTTGTCTCTCCTGCCTGCGAGAGAAACTCTACCAGCTTATCTAGAAGGAAATTAAATTAGCCAGATAATTGGACAGAGCAGCGATGGGAAAGCAAGTTGCAGCTTTCAAAGGGCATCCTATGGCTAAAAGAGAAGTTGAAGAAGAATCAAAGGCAGTGCCACAAGTCAAACAGTTTATAGAGCCAATACTCAGCAGAGATTCCCCATCCACTGGAGAAAGAGCTGCCTTGGCTTTCTGCAGCAGGTACAGAGACACCAAAGATGCCCAGGAAGCACTTGGGAGTTGCTCATGGAAGCACTTGGGAGTTGCTCAGCCAAGAAGTGAACAGTGCTGGCCCTGGCTCAGGTCAGCAAAGGATTAAAGGTGTTTGGAGTTGGGGCCTCCCTGGAAGTGACTTCTGAATTTCACTGTCCTTGAAGGGGAAATCTGGCACAGAAGGAAGTGCAGGAAAACAGTCTGACAAGGCCAGGAACAACTGAAGTGAGGTCTGTGCATCTCCACCACTAAAACAGGAGGAAGTTTTGTCTCCTGTTGGTTCACCTTCACTTGTTCTGTGCTCCTGGGCACCTGGCACTGCTCTGCAACCTGCTGTCCCTGGCTTGGGCATGAGAATCCTGTGTCCTCCTGTGCATCCAAGGTGGGTGGGCAGCCAGGTAGTGACAGGGCTGTGAACTCTGTCCAGGTCACAGTGAGGACAAGCCCTCTCTGTGCTGTCCCTGGTAACAGAGTAGAGACAATGGAGAGACAGAAACCAGCAGCAGGTACCTCTCCTTATTTAAATTCCTTATTTTAACTCCTTATTTAATTATGTGTCTGTAGATGGTGGCCATCAGAAGTTGAAATGGGTGAAGTTCTCCCCAGGATCCCAGCTCTGGGCTGGCACCCAGTGCAGTTCTGTCCACAACAGCAGTGTCTGAGACCCACCAAAACACTCCTTGTGGGTCACTGAAGGGTCCTCAATGAGCAGAAATTTCAGTCACAGCAGGGCTTGGCTGTATTTCAGGGACAGACAGGAGGGAAGAGCCCCAGAAATCCCATTATCAATGCTCAGAACTGTCTGGCATCTCTTGCTTGGCATCCCTGTTTGTTATAATAGCTCTAAAATAAGTCACACATCACCCAAACAGACCAACACAAAGTGCAACAGAAGCAATGTACATCCCCAACTCCTACTATTGAAATAATGGCTTTTCCCTCTCTCCTGGGCTGAGCACTTGCTTTTCTTGAGCTAGAAATAATTCTTCATCTGTCACTTTTCCCAAAAAAACAAAAAAGAAAAAGAAGAAAAGGCAAAATGAGAAAGCCTTCATTTCACTGCTCCCCTCGTCGCTGCACTGCTAAATTGACTGACACACAATCTTGGCATTTTAGGGCATTCACAGCCAGACTTCAGCTGCTGTTGTAAATCATATTTCTCCACACTTATTGCATTTTATTCATTTTATACATGGCCAGAGATTAGAGTTCAAATGAAATAGATTTTGCTATCCTTCTTACACTCCAAACGTCACCAGTCTCGAAATCTTTAATTTTACTCACTTCAGCTACTGAATAATTCAATGTAAAAGGAGAAAAAACCCCCAACCCTGCAATACCCAGTTTGAGATGGTGAGAGGAATACAGCAAGAGCCCAGGGCTGTGCCCCTGCAGCCTGGTGAGTCCTGCCAGCACAGGGACCCACTGGCAGGGACAGGGAGGGCCCTGGAGCCACTGGAGAAACAGCCACCCCAGGAGGGCTCTGAGAAAGGGAGATGTAAGAGCCAGGCATGAGCCAACCTCCCCCTTGAAGTGGGATTGGAGAAGGTGTGACCATGAACTGACATTTCCAGCAATATATATCATACAATCCCAGAATGGTTGGGGTTGGAAGGGACCTTAAGTCTCATCCAGTTCAACCCCCTCCATGGGCAGGGACACCTTCCAGGAGACCAGCCCTGCCATCACCAACATCTGCCATCACCATCTTCTGTCCCCAGTTTCAAGAGAAGTTGTACAAGAGTTCCAAAGCATCAAAGCATCAGCCCAGCCATGGCCATCCAGTGGGGCACCAGCACAGCAGAAACCCTCCTGCTGAGCCCCTGAACTTCCCAGAAATGTCCCCAGGATCAAACCTTGCCCAGCCAACCCTCCCACACCTCAGGAACAGCTGCTGAGGGAACACGAGGCAAAGCTCTCTCTCAATTTTTCTTAAATTATTAAAGCGTTCCAGAATGGAAAATAAACCTGAGCCAAACCATTTCAAGACAATTCCACTTAGGTTGGATGGAGGAATGAGCAGGAGGAAGAGCAGTGGAAGGAACTGATTAGAAAAACACAAACAAAGTGCCAGTTAATGTGTGTGCAGGTAAACACAGAGATGGGCAGTAAATGGGGAGCTGAGTATTGTGGCCCTCACAAATGGGCGTGCATAATAAATCAGTTTTAAAGGCTCTGGTCTGCAGAGAGGCCACTCAGCTTTCCAGGACTTTACTGGGCAGTCACTCAGGATACACCGAGCAACTAAGTAGGCAAAAAGCCCTACAAGAATAAAGAGAGATTTTTTTAAAAACAAGGTTAGATGCTCAACTTCATGCTGATTGTGTTGAGCTGAACGTCTCTGATCACCAGGTTAAGGACTTAAATGCTCTTAGAAGAAGTTTCCATCAGATGAAAAGAGGTGCTGGGATTTGGTACTCAGGACAGCAGAACCTGGAGTAATGTTTGGGTTTCTCTGTCCTTCCACACTGGAGGTACTTCCCTCTGGAGTAAAAAATCCCCAAATCTAGAGAAGAGCAAGTGGTGACAGGACACAGGGAATGGCTTCCCACTGCCAGAGGGCAGGGTTAGGTGGGGTACTGGGAAGAAATTCTTCCCTGTGAGGGTGGGCAGGCCCTGGCACAGGTGCCCAGAGCAGCTGTGGCTGCCCCAGCCCTGGGAGTGTCCAAGGCCAGGCTGGACAGGGCTTGGAGCAGCCTGGGCTGGTGGGAGGTGTCCCTGCCCATGGCAGGGGTGGAATAGGATGGGTTTTTAGTCTCTTCCAATCCAAACTGGTCTGGGATTCTATGAATCTGTGAAAATGAAGAGAAGGCACCTAAGCATGGCACAGAGGTGACTGTTGGCACTGCCAGTGAAGATCTGCCCAACGCTCAGTGCTGGAGCCTGAACATTTTCACAGGCAAACAAAACCTCTTAAGAAAATTGTACCCCAAATCATTTCCAAGTGATGCACAAAATGCAGAGCTTTGACAAACAGCAGTGCAGATGTGCAAAGCATCCCTTGCCTGAGGCTACACAAGTCCTGGAGGCTGTGCCAGCCCTGGCTCTGCAGCCCAGACCATCACGGTGCCATCCTGGCACAGCCACAGCCACGGCTGGACACACAGGGGGCACTAATGGCCAACAACAGAAATCACCTGAAATGACCACTGAGGCAATCTCACAACATGCTGATTTCTCAAATCCCACAAATATAAGCTGTAGAATAATAATTAGCAAATAAATCTCTTTTTTTTGTTTCCTTTTAAATGTTACTTTTCTCTGGGGCAGCAAAAACGTTGTGTCCCTGCAGAGCTGGCTGGGGCCAAGCTCCAGAAGTGCCAGAGCAGCACCTGTGGGAAGGGAAGTGGGAGCCACCACCCCTGGAAGTGTGTAAAAAACCTTCAGGCATAGTGAACATGGGGGTATTTGGCCAAATGATGACCTTGGAGGTCATTTCCAATCTTAATAATTCTATGATATTCCAACCTCATTGCCACAATTTATTGAGATACGTGAGAAGGATCAAACATTTCTCTTCCATCCTTTGCATGGAGCCTTTTGGAAGCTGCATGAGAAAGGCAAGGTACAAATGGGAGGAATCAGCCTCTGAGGAAAAGACAGAAACCCATCAGCAGGAGCATCTAAAACTCTCTGTAGCTCCCAGGTTGGCTCTCCAGACCCAGAATATTCCTGTCAGTGTGGGCAGAGGAGGTGACAGGTGTGTGCTGTGCAGGTGGCTCCTCTGCCCAGGTCAGATCCCAACCAGCAATGGGCTCAGCAGCGAGAGCAGCTCCTGGATCTGCTCGAGGTTGTCATGGCAATGAGAACTGTGAGTGCAGCCCAGGGGAGCTGCAGCTGGGCCTTGACAGTGCTGAAAAATATTGCCAAAATTATTCATAGCCTGGAAACGAGAGGCACCAAAGCCCTGATGGTTTTCTCCCGACTTGATGCTGTTTAACCAGGCTGGGGGTTGCAATTTTCTTCACTTTTATTGCCCAGTAAATCACTCAGCCGTGTGTCATGACAGCAAACAGCCCCCTCAGATAAGGTAGTCAGGTCTGGCAAAATTAAATTCATAATCTAGAATAAATATAAGCACTTTACAGCTTTCAAACCACACACAGTAACCCAGAAAGCTCATACTGAGAGGAAAAAAACCCAAGGCAAAAATAAAAGCCCAGCCCAAACCAGGCTTACAGGAGGAACCAATCTCAGCCAGTGCTGCAGGGCAGCCCTGAGGGGGTTCCTCCTGGTGTGGCTGGAGCTCAGAGGGAGCTGGAAAGGCCACTGTGCACACTCAGTGCCTGTCCTGTTCAGCACAGACCAGGCTTTCCTGAGCTGTCAGCCTGGAGTCCTAGCAAAGCCCAAAAGCTGCTGCTCCAGCCCATGCCATGCCCCTAAGGAAGAGCAGGGATCCCCACTGAAGGTTCATCTTACACAACAAGCTTCAACATTTCTCTGTCCTTCCACTCCATTTCTGTTCTCCCTGACCCAGCCATTGGAATGTTTTATTTCTGTCCAGCCCCTTTGCCCAGCTGAGAGGCCTCCTCTGAGACAAGACTGCTCTTTTTCTGAGGCAGTGCAGTTAATGGATCCTCTTCACTTCCACTCTCTTTGGCAACTGAACCTCCCTGATCTCCTGACACACCAGGCTTACCAAAACTCACCCCAGATCATCCCCCAACCAAACTAAAATCCTTCAGCCTCCCCAGAAGAGCAGGACTCATTCTCCTCCCCAGCTGGGCTCTATACCTTCAGTGACAGCACATTCTGACCATGCACCTTGGTGATGCTCTGGTGTATTCACCTGATCCCCAGGAGGTTGCACCCCCATGAACTGCAGTGAGGGGCTGATGCTACATGACCTCTCGGAGTTATTTGCATCACCAGGTCTGGGGACATTTTCTGCAGAATCTTTATGTTTTGCACTGAATTTGGCCAGTTCCAGGGGACTCATTTCCAGGAGCATCTCTTTCCTGTACACACTCCTTCTGTCCCTCCAGTACCTTTTCTCTCAGAGCAGACTCCACCTGGTTGACTGGGAAGGAGGTCTCTGTCCAACCCTTCCATGCAGACTGTTGAATCATAGAATCACTTCAGCTGGAAATGACCTCCAAGATCATCGAGTCCAACCTTTCACCAATCACCACTTTCTCAACTAGCCCAGAGCACTGAGTCCCACTCCAGTTATTCCTTGAACACCTCCAGGGATGGGGCTCCACCACTGCCCTTTATACTGAAGCAACCCAGTAATTACTCTACACAAGCTCAACCACCGGGCAAAACCTCAAACGAATCCCACAAAAAAATCCTTTGCCCATTTAACACATCTAAGAACTGAACAATGGCCCCAGCCCTGCCCCTTCTTCAGCACTAATTATGGTCACCTCCCTTCCTCCAGTGCTGTGGCCCTGCCCTAAACCCCAGAAAAGGCAATGGGAACCTTTCAATGCCAGTGAAGTTTGACCCAGGCCTATACTGAGAATATATTCCATATATTTGCATACAAAGTAAGATCTAATTCTGCCTGAAGACCTTCAGCAGCATTCGAAGTGCAAGCTGGTGTCAGGGAGGAGGGGGCAAGGAAAAGGCTAATCCTACACTTCCTACTTCTCTTTAGAGACCTTTAGAGTAGAACACTGGTAATAAAAGGCACTGACAAATATGTGTGTGCATATGTGAGGCAAGCCAGCTTTTCACTGACTTTTGAAATGAAAATGTCATTATAATTTAAACCAGAGCATTTACATCTTGCTTTGGGTACTCAGAAACAAACCTATGGCTGGATGTGCCCTTTGCCACCACAGTGCTGGGTAGGGAGTGGGTGGGACCACACAGGGGAACGTGTTTGGGGAGCTAAAGGCTGCATTCAAGTCCAAGAGCAGCTGGCAATTCCAGTCCATCAATCACTTGCACTGGGTTATTTACTCATTTATTTACTAGCATGCCCAGAGAAGCTGTGGCTGCCCCATCCCTGGGAGTGTCCAAGGCCAGGCTGGACAGTTCCTCCCAGCTGCACCCCTGAAATTCTTCCAGCAAACTGCAGCATCTTCCTGTCTGAAAATGCCCTTTCTGAGGCTCAAACACACCGTGTGAACATGGCCAGATCTGTGCCAGTCCCTTCCAACACAGTCCTCTGCCCCTGCCCATCACGGGGCTGCTGCTGCACTGTCCACCCAGCACTGCCCTAGTCCAAACAGGCTCCCCATGCCCAGCCAGCACTGCCCTGGTCCAAACAGGCTCCCTGTGCCCAGCCAGCACTGCCCTGGTCTGAACGGGCTCCCTGTGCCCACCCAGCACTGCCCTGGTCCAAACAGGCTCCCTGTGCCCACCCAGCACTGCCCTGGTCTGAACGGGCTCCCTGTGCCCACCCAGCACTGCCCTGGTCCAAACAGGCTCCCCATGCCCAGCCAGCACTGCCCTGGTCCAAACAGGCTCCCTGTGCCCACCCAGCACTGCCCTGGTCTGAACAGGCTCCCTGTGCCCACCTAGCACTGCCCTGGTCCAAACAGTCTCCCTGTGCCCACCCAGTGCCCCTCAGCACCCCCCATCCCATGGCAGCACTGGCCAGGCCAGCAGAGGCACAGCAGGAACACAGAAAGGCTTTGGGATTATTTCCAAGCAATCATACCAGGCACAGGGGGCACCAGTAGGTGTTATTTTCTCTATTATTCCTCCAGAGCTGTGCGAGTTTGCATTTCATTAACTCAGTGGCTCGAGCCCACCAATCCTGGCTGGTACTAATGTGGCACAATTAGAACAAACCGTTGCCATGGCAACTGCCCAACCCATCCTGATTCCTCCACCGCCTCGGCGCAGTCCTGGGGTTCTGTGGCACGCACATGGGCGGTTATTGTTATGCTAAACTGGGGATGGGTAATCCCACAATACAAGATGATTTAGGTGCTCATTTAAATGAGATTTAATTACTAAAAGTCTATCATTTGAGGACCTACCAAGCTCCCATCGTTCCACCATCCCCCGTATTGTTGGGAGGTACCCACGTGCATCGACGCTAATCCAGAGCATCACAAAGAGCTTCCTCTCTTAATTAGGGAACATTGCCCTTTTTATTGTAAGAATAAATAAAATCTCCATCTCAAATTAGATGCTGCAATGACAATTTACAGCAATATCCAAACCATTTCCCAGTGTGGTTTAGTGAGGTGATTCCACATCCTGCATCATCCCACCACAGCTCTCAATTCCTCCTTCCCAGCTGGAATTGGCTCCCACATGTCATGCCTCAGAGATAACACTGAATTCACCCTGAGTTATGCAGAGCTCCTTATCAGCAGTTTCATTTGGGGTACTTAAACTGAAAGGGATCTGGAATATTTCAGGGAGTTTTAAGCCAAATCAGCTCAGATGGCCTGAAAAACCAAGGCCTGAAAACCTGAAAGACCCATGGCCTGACCAAAGTTAATGGCCCACAGACCCTATTCTGTATCTATAACTTATTAAATATGTTCTAAGAGGCTAAAGAACCAAACCCTGTTTATTGCTGCCCTCTGAGCTGCACATAAGCTGCTTTTAGGTTTAACTGAGATGTATTTCCTGAGTGCTATTGCCTGGTGCACATGAGGAAGTAGGTGGGCAGTGCCCTGTATCTCCTCCCTCTCTGCACAAGGAACCACAAGGAAGCTTGTAGATACAAACCTGAATTTGTGCCAACCCGTGCCCTCTGCCAGCGAGCCCGAGCCTCAGCGGAGGGGCAGCATCCCAAGGAGGAGCTTTCTGTGTGTCACTGCAGGGAAGTGCACTCGAATGGATGTTGGCTGCAGCATCACCTGGCCGAGCCAGGGATGCAGCGCTGGGCACCTCCCTGAGACCAGCACACAGCACTGGGCACCTCCCTGAGCCCCGGACACAGCGCTGGGCACCTCCCTGAGCCCGGCACACAGCGCTGGGCACCTCCCTGAGACCAGCACAGAGCGCTGAGCACCTCCCTGAGACTGGCACACAGCGCTGGGCACCTCCCTGACACCAGCACACAGCGCTGGGCACCTCCCTGAGCCCGGGACACAGCGCTGGGCACCTCCCTGAGCCCGGGACAGAGCGCTGGGCACCTCCCTGAGCCCGGCACAGAGCGCTGGGCACCTCCCTGAGCCCCGGACACAGCGCTGGGCACCTCCCTGAGACCAGCACACAGCGCTGGGCACCTTCCTGAGCCCAGCACACAGCACTGGGCACCTTCCTGAGCCCAGCACACAGCACTGGGCACCTTCCTGAGCCCAGCACACAGCACTGGGCACCTCCCTGAGACCGGCACACAGCGCTGGGCACCTGCCCGGCCCCCCCGTGCTCTGCAGACACTGCCTGGCACAGGGGTATGTGCTTGGCTTTTCCCAAGACATCCTTGCTCAGGCCCAAGTCCAGGTAAATCCAGAGCCAGCGCTCGGCACACGCAGCAATTACCAACAGAGAGATTTAGAGGCCCTGACCTTTCTTTCTTATCTTCAGTCATTATCAGATTTCATCTTCCAGTCAATAAAATCCGCTAAAACAACATTGATTTTGAACTTCTGGAGAATCAAATCACTTGACTCCCTTGGTCCTCCAATTAAAGCAGCAGAATAAATCTTAACTACTTCCTAACAGCAGGTTTTGCAAGACTTTCTCCACCTGTAATCACGTTTAAGCACCTCGGCTACACTAATTGAGCTCCATTCCTTTTCGTTGCCATCACCAGTCTGTGCCACCCACTGCCCAGCTCACTGCTGGATCACTGCTGCTCCTGCACTTGGTAGCAGGAGCTGTTCCACCACTAAAAAGAGCTGTCTTGTCTTCAAATGATATTTAATGATCTCCCTTAAACATTACAGGCTGCTCTGACGCGGGTGCTGTAAATCAGAGGGAACAAGAGGCCGATGATGCCACACTGTTCATGCCGAGCTTTGTCCTCCCCCTGCTCCCTCTGCCCTCTCCTGGTTGTCCAGGCAGGTGAGGCCAGTGCAGACCTTGGGAACGCTGCAGATACTCCATGTACAATGCCCATGTTAGTTCTGACTGGTGAAACCAAGACGCTCAGGGACATGGGTAGAGTTAAACCTCAGCTTTCCCTGCTCTGGCAGAGGCAGTTAAGGGATGAAATGATGTTGTTTAATAGGCAATTAGCAGTGTAAAAACCCTGTTACTGCTGAGTGAGCAACCCCTCCTTTGTAAATAGGAGTTTCACCTCGTTCCCCTCCCCGTGCTGGGGTTTTTCACCTCAGACACTTCAGCCATCCAAAGGCCAAATGCCAGCACAGATTGGATAAGCTCCTGGTGGAGCCCTGACATCATTAGCTGAAGTGCTGAACCTGGAAAACCCTTTCAAAAGGCATGACAGTTACCGAGGTCACTGCTGCCCACCGGCTGATCCACCAGCAGGGACCTGGCTACGAAATATCTGCCAGGCGAGGGAGCTCGTCCTGGAAAACACACTGTGGGCACAGCCCAGGGGCTGCCAACCCCCCACTGCTCCCGTCGGGAAGCACCAAAAGGGGGCCGGGGCCAGAGGTGCCCCACTGAGACCCCTCGGTGGGCAAACCACAGAAACAAAATCTGGCTCTGATCTCTCTCCCAGGTTCCCTTTTCTCTTCCAATCTGCCTCCTTGTCCCTCCGTCTGAGCAGCTCCTCTTACAGCAGCCATGGGCTAAACTTCTGTTTGAGAACCTTTCATTAGTCATAAGGCATCGATCCTCTGCCAACAGTTCTCAGCCACTCAGCCCTAAACCATCATCACATGTCCCTAAAGCTGCCAGGGACACCCAGGCAGGGGGAACCACCCCCACCCCTGTGCCCAGTGCCCGAGGGGGCTCTGGCTGGGCTGGCTCTGGGACAGGTACCCCCCAGTCCCTCCACAGCCTGGTGAAAGGGTGTCAGGACAGCTCAGACACTGCAGGGGGGGCTGCCCAGGGCCCCCAGGACGTGCCCTGCTGGGGGCTGTGGTGCTGCCCCAGTGCTGCCAACCCCACACTCCACAGGGCACTGGCCCAACACGACTGGGCTGCAGCACCCCCAGCTCTGCTGCCTGGGAACAAGGATCCCAACTGGCTGGGTTTGCTGAATTCTTCTGCATGAATACAAACCCAGATTTTAAAAGAGCTGTTATTTCAAAATGCAGAAATATAAACATGCCCTAAATCCCTTTTGATGGGATACAGTTGGGACACAAGTTTTTTGCTACAGTCTGCAAGAGCTCATTGTTGTTTCTCTTTAACCTTCTGCTAAGCTAATGCCTCAAAGACAAAACACAAGGCAATTTCTCTGACTGAGTATGATGGTTTCTACTTTTATTACTATTACAGGCCTGCTTAAACCATTTAAAACAACAAATAAATCCTTCAGGTCAATATTTCTGTGTATTGTAAACCCTTCTGTTTGCCTTGCATTGAATTGCCCTTGCCAGACTGAAAATGCTCTTTGCAGAGTAGCTGTTTCCTTCCTCTGCAAACTCAGCAACATTTGCCTCACTGGATGCACAGAGGACCTGATGTTTTGGTGTTAGAGGATCCTACTTGGAGCAAACTGCCAGGACCTCCATGACCAGCAAAGGCCTTGCTTTGTCATGGGGAGATCTTCTCACCAGTGCCTGCAACTTGGAATGTTTTACTGATTTTGTAGGAAAACTTTGGCTGAAGGAGGGTAGATTTAGATGGGATGTTGGGAAGGAATTCTTCCCTGGGAGGGTGGGCAGGCCCTGGCACAGGTTGGGCAGAGCAGCTGTGGCTGCCCCATCCCTGGAAGTGTCCAAGGCCAGGTTGGACAGGGCTTGGAGCACCCTGGGCTGGTGGGAGGTGTCCCTGCCCATGGCAGGGGTGGCACTGGATGGGCTTTAATGTCCCTTCCAACCCAAAGCACTCCAAAGCTGAATGTTCTCTTCATTCCACACTGGTTTGGGGCAGGATGATACCATGGCAGTGCCCAAGGGCAGTCCCTGCCCTGTGATGCCCATCCCACGAGCTCACTCCGACCAAATCAAGGCAGAATTCACCTGACTGCCTCCTGCCTCTCTCCTTTCCTTTGCTCCTTCCACTTTGTTTCTGTTTATTCCAAAAGAAACAGAAGAAAATTTCCACTCCAGCTGCGTGAGCAAACTCGGGGCAGTGGAGGAAGCGCCTGCACGAGGGGCCTTGATTGGGGGCTGCTTTCCTAAGCCACTCACAGGCGATGACAGAAGTGCTTAAGGACCCATTCTCTCTGCTGAAAGCCTTGATCAAACAAAGCCCTGACTCCAGCATCCAAGTTCAGCAAGAAAATTGAGAAACATCTGCCTAACTCACATTGTATTGAATAAGCCCTTCATGGTTTTCCTTTTGTTGCTGGATGAGCCTGGAATCAGCAGCCATTATTTCTTACACAAAATACCATTATTATGTTTCGACAATACTCGTGGGGTTCACAAACTGGCTGTGATCTGCTACAGAAATGCTGCTTCAGCTCCCCCTTTGGCTCCCAACACTGGCCAGGAGCTACAGGATTTCTCTGCAGAGATGATTAACTCTTGTTCCAACCCAGGAGCATAAATGGGGCCCAGGGTTTCTGCAGCAAAAGGCAGACTGAGCTGTCCCTCACAGAGCCAGCAGAGCACACCAGCCCCGGCCACCTCCTGGGGACAGTCCTGTAGAGGTTGGCACAGGGAAGGACCTGCCAGTATAGAATCCAGCCACCTGAATCTCTGAAATGGGACTCTCCCCAAAACTCCATTCTGAAAGAGAATCAGAGTGTGGGAATGTATCAATCCCTCTGGGAAACCACAGCATCTTTGTGATATATTTATCTCAGGTCTTGCATGTGCAGGACTGTTGGAATATCCATTGCACTCATGAAGAATCAGTAAGATTGGAAAAGACCTTTAAGATCATGAAGTCTTGCCATCGACCCAGGACCACCACCACGTTCACCACTAAACCAACCATGTCAGCAAGTGCCACATTCCTGTGTTTTTCAAACACTTCCAGGGATGGTTTCACAATTTTTATGAAAATACATTAACACAAATGGAAACTACCTGCAAAAACACTCAAACAAACTTCTCCTCCTCTGTTTGGAGCAAATAATGTTATGATTAACTCCTTGTTAACTAACTTTGAAGAGCTATTTTATAATTATACACTCACCCCTTGTTCCTGTATGCAGCTGCCTCTAACCCAGCACTACTCAGAGTGTTATCCCCAGCCCAGGGCTTTGCAAGTGTGGGATTTTTCCTTTGCTGCCACAGAAACACAAGCACCAAACTGGAAACATCCCTCCAGTCCCGCCCAGCAGCGTGGAATGGTCGATGCAACAGCTCTGCTGGGGAAATTATGTTGTCAGCTCAAGTGAGTTTGACATTCAGAGATATCACAATGCAAGCAAAGAGAAAAGTTTCATCAACACAGTAATTACTCCTCTGGACTCCACGGAGCCACAATTATTTCCTGGTGAGGGGCTGTCAGTGTGTGCTGCAGACAGAAACTGCTGCTGGGGCTGCCAGGGCCCTGCAGAGACAGCTTTGCAGAGGTAAAAGCCTCCTGGCAATTCTACAGTTGGTGAAAAAAGTGAGGATCCAAAAAAGTACATGTCAACACCATGCATTAAACACCTACACGTTTCTTCCTTTTAAAATTGTGTTGCTTTTTAGCCAGAGGGAGTTAAGTTTGCACTAGAAATTCCAGGGGAAAAAACCCACTTTCTTCCCCACTTTTCCTTGTTTGAAAAGAGTTCAGTGCCCATGTGTGTGCACAGGACAGGGGCAGTTGTGCCCTGAACAGAGGTGGTTAACCTGAGAGGTGTGGGCAAGTGCCTCTGCCACAGCTGGGCTCAGAAAAGGCATCGAAAATATTTCTAAATCTGCTGTTGTGGTCAATCAGAGATGGTCCAAACTTGGGACTCTTGGTTAACTGGGTAAAATGGAAATACAGGAGGCTGAGGAGGAGCTGGGGTCCGATTCCTTGTGCCAATGACTTGGTGTGGCACCTTGGAGGGAGGGTCAGGTGGGATCTCAGGGAAAGGCTCTTCCCCCAGAGGGTGGTGGGCACTGCCCAGGCTCCCCAGGGCAGTGGGCACAGCCCAGAGGCTGCCAGAGCTGCAGGAGGGTTTGGACAGCGCTCTCAGGGGCAGGGTGGGATTGTTGGGGTGTCTGGGCAGGGCTGGGAGCTGGACTGGATGATCCTTCTTGGTCTCTCCCAACTCAGGATATTCCATGATTCTGTACTTTCCCCTCTCATAATTCCCTCTCCTTTCTGGGTTCCATTTATTTCTCCATCTTTCAAATTGTTTTTAGTTTTTTTTGTCTCCTCAGCACAGAAGGGAATGGAAAAGGCTGGAATTATCCCAGCAAAGAGATCCCTGAGTGTCGCCATCAGACATCAAAGCTGCTGCTCTCAGGCTTCAAAGGGTCCCTGGTGACAGCAGAACCCCCGTGGGGACCTTAACAAAGCCCTTTCTGCTTAAACGAATCCATCTCCACCCTGAGACAGCACCTACAAACTCAAGTGTGGTATTAGTGCTCCATTATGAAGGTACCTGCTCCAATAATTGAAAATTCCACAGAATGAATTGATTGTTAATTATGTTTTAGCTCTCCCCTCCACCTTCCTGGGAGGAATTCCTGTAGAAGCAGAACACCACTCCCCCCTGAGTGCCAGCTGGGGCACCCCTCACTGCCACGTGCCCCCTCCTCGGGTAATTATGTGGAACATGATTGTGGCCTTGGGCTCTGCTGCTCAGTGGCTGCAATTAGATTGTGCTACACAAGTCCATATTAACATGAAAGGAGCACGACAGTGCGGCAGACGGGGGGAACCAAAGCACAGGACGTGCACCTTCTGCTTCTGCTCTTTGAAGAATCATAATCACTATTAATTTATGGTCTTCTGAGGAGGATCTAATTACTCCAGTCAGCCCTTATTTCACTCAGAGTCTGTTCTCACCTGCCTTTCAGTACCTGCCTTGTCAGCCCAGCAATCTCAGGGTTCCCACAGCCTTTGACCTGCCTGGCTGAACTTCCAAGGTGCTGAACATGGTCAGGGGCTCAGATGGGAGATCCCCAGATGGGGTCAGGCACAGGGAGAAACCCCTCCAGGAGAGCCCTGACTTGGCAATCCAATGCAGCACTGTGGGTAATAAATTAATGCCAAAACATCTTCATTCTTCCAAGATATGGCCTTGAAGAAGAAACCTCCCACCAAAGCCCCAGGCAGAGGGAAACAAATGTGTGGCAAAAGATGGACAACTCCAGGACTCAGAATTCCTGCAGCATTCACCACTTCACAGATGTAATTACTGACTTTCTACTTGAGGGTTAAATCAGCAGCAGTGACACGTTAAAAGCCTTTTAATTTGGCTGGGTCTGAGTAGTGACAGCACCCTTTCCATCTGGACACCAAATGAATACAGGAGGTAATAAAGTAAATCTCACTGAGAACTTTCCTGAGAAGCTGTTTAAGATTTTCAATTAGTTCTACAGAAATTAAATTTGAAACTCTACAGACACTCAAAGGTTTTCACAAGGGGTTTTATACACCTTTCAGTAGTGCTGTTATAAAACCTGATAAAAACCCAGGCACCAGCTCATTTTTGTAATGAAGGTTATCACCCTCCCTGAAATCCCACTGATTATTTCATTTCTAGATTTCAAAGAACACCTGATTTCCCCTCAATTAAAATGCAGCACTCCAATACTCCACAAAAGGGGATTTTAGTGAGTACTCTGTGCTTGGAGATCTCCAGACCTCAGAGCTCCAGCCTGGAGGGCCTGAACTGAAATTGGGTGAAGCTGCTCTTCAGTTCAGGCTTTTCTCAGGAGAACTCAAAGGTCAGAACCTGAAATTCCAAGCAGTTCTCAGGGACACAGTTGAGGCTGGATGAAATTAAGAACTTCAGTGCCTGAACATGCAGATCCCCAAGATAATGAAGTGATGGGCAAAGTGAAAGTGCATCAATGAGAGACAATTAGTATCTACAGCTCTATGCAGGGCCCACTACCAGAACCCCTCTTTAAACAAAGGCTGCAATCCAAGAGTGTCCCTGTGTGAGCCCACGTGAGGTGCACACACAGTCACATTCCTGGGGAGCCTCAAAGCCTGACTTTCTCCGCCATCCAACAGTACAAAACTCCAACAAATGTTACATTAAATTCCTCCTAACTCCCAAATCCACACAGGTAGAGTTGCTATAGCAACTGTCAGCTCAAGCCTTCCCAGGGGAGAAAATAAAAGTGTGTCCTACCTGGCTAATTGGTATTTGTGTTACAGAGAATTGAAGGGTAACTCAGTTTCACCAAAAAATAGAACAGAGACTGAAGTGCTCCTGTGCTAATGTGACATTATTTAATCTGAATAAGAATCCATTTTGCATGTGCCTTCAAATTATAGTATTTATGGAACATTCAACACAATAAGTAAAAATGTTGCTGCCAAATATGCCTGACTTCCCCTGCTTATTGATTTAAATAAAAGGAGCATTGAAAAAGCAGAGAAACAAGAAGAAAGGTGGAAGAGCTGATGGGATTGGGGACTTCAAATTTCATTGTGCTTCTATTACAACAAAAAGAAAACCCCGAACCAACAAAAGCTTCCAACCAATGGGTCCTGCAATCTGGATCAAAAAATAAACTGGTGGAGGGTGATGACTGTGGGGTCAACCATTCCCCATCTCATCATCCCAGGAAGAATAAAACTGCCAAGCAGGGTGACCACACTGAAGAGCCTTCACCCCTCACTCAGAGTCACAATTAGAACCTTTTTAACTTGAAAAAAGCCCCGAAAATCATTCAAGAAAACTTCCATCTGGAGGATATATTCAGGAGCATGTTGACAGTTATTACTGTCTTGTAAACACATCCAGAACTGTATTATTTTAATCTTAGCACAATTACTAAATAAGAGCAATCACAGCTCCGAGGCAACAGAACCGCCGTGAAACACAAAAATATAACGATGACATATTTCCCTATATGAGTCCAATGACATAATTTGAGAAAATAAGATCTTAGGGGGATATTTAATACACACAAGTACATCTGTCTGTGGTTGGAGAGCACAGATAAGGCTCTCAGAGCTGCAGAGACAATGATTCCTTGCCATGGGACCCTTCCAGCCCTGGCCAGTGCCCAGACTGTGCTGGTGCTCCAGCCCCGAGGGGCACAGGGAACATCCACCCCTCTGAGCAGCAGTGCCAGGCAGGCTCTGGGCACGAGAAGCTCCTGAGAGGGCCCTGCCATGCCCACCACAGAAAGCACATTGATGGGCAGCTTTGCCATGAAGGGATCTCATTTTTCACTATTACACCCATGGCAGGAGCTGGGCAGCAGGAGGAGGTGGCACTGTGCCCTGTCCCCAACCCACACCCACTGGCCCCTCAGCTGATGGTGGCTCTGGGCATTGGGAGCTGCCCAGAGTTGAACAGCCTGTGACCCTCTCTTCTCCACAGGGACTCCTCTCTACAGTTAATGAAATGGTTTGGGTTGGAAGGACCTTAAAGCTCATCCCATCCCACCCCTGCCATGGGCAGGGACACCTCCCACCAGCCCAGGCTGCTCCAAGCCCTGTCCAGCCTGGCCTTGGACACTCCCAGGGATGGGGCAGCCACAACTTCTCTGGGCACCTGTGCCAGGGCCTGCCCACCCTCATAGGGAAGAATTTCTTCCCAATATTCCATCTAAATCTACCCTTCCTCAGCTTAAAGTCACTTAGTAGTTTTCTCCAAAGTCCAGACTAAAGGCAGATCTTTATGAGCAAAGACACAGCACAATTCCAGTGCCCAGTACTGTGTCCTGGTCCTCAAAGGTTATATCAGCATTTTAGGATATATACAAATACAGGAAAACACAAAAATCCCCACCCTGACACAGCCCCCCAGGCCTGGAGCAAGAGCTCTGGGTTCAAAGCAGCAGAGCCAGGGGAACTCAGGAGAGCAGTGAAAGGTGGGAGGGACAACCACAGTCCACATCCCCCAGGAATCAACTTTCTGCATTACCAGACTAAGGCTATAAATCACAACTGACCAAGAAATCATAACCAGCCAGGTGTTCTCTCAGTTTTTAGGTACTGGACAAAGACACTGGTTAAAAAGGCCTGGAATCTCCTTTTTCCACATGCCCATTCCCACACACCTCATGCTTTACCTCCATCCTGTGGCACACCCTCTGCTATCTGGCCTTCTTCACTCCACCCCCCCTCCCTCCACCTGCTGCAAATGCTACTGCTCAGTTCATTTGCCTTTTATGAATTACCTGCAGCACATTTCCAGTTTTTTTTTTGTTGTTGGAGGTGTTATTCTCTACCCTGAACAAGGCAGGTGTTTTCAATATGCCTTCTACCAAACAACATTATGCTTGTATTTATTGATAAAATAAAATAAATCCACACAATGAAAGCCAAGGTGTTATATATAACACCATTCCTCAGTGTAAAAGATGGTGCTGCATGAGATTTTCAGCAGGTGCAATTTCCATTGCAGCCCAGACCTGTGTGGCTAAGCTAAAGCACAATATTTTCCAGAGGAAATCTCTGACAGGAAATCACTAACAATCACCAAAAAGCACAACCCTCACTCAAAAAAAAAAAAAAGAGATGGAGAAGAAAGCAAAGCAGCAAAGCTCCTGCAGCTCCGTGTCTGTGCAGGCAGGAGGGGGAAGCCCCAAGGGCAGAGGCACTGGCAGGGCTGGGGTTTGGCACCCAGAGCTGAGGTTTGCAGTGCCACAGGGTGGGCAGCTGGGCAGAGCTGCAGGGCACAGACACAGGGCCAGCACCCAAGGCCATGGCACAGGCAGGATCACACCTGTTTGCTGCACAAGACAGGGCAGCTTTCAGCCCCAGGAACAGGGATGGCCCTGGCAGCACGGAGCAGGCAGGGGACACTGCTGTCCCCTGTCCCCACCAGCTCTGGGCACGGGGCACCCCCGGGCTGGGGCACAGCACAGCAAGGGGCAGCTTCCTTTGCCCCACACCCTCTGCTGTGCTTCAGTGAAATCAAGTCAATCAGAATCTCCTCTCCTGTCCTAAGTGAATTTGGGCAAGAATCGGATGGTCCAAAATCCAGGGTAATTCAGCTTTACAAGTGCACAGAAACCTGAAGCTTTTGCTGCCAAACAACTCTCAATGCTTTCAGCAGCCTCTGGAATTCTTTGTGTTTTGCTATCACCTGGTTACATCTTTGCAGACAACAATTTAAAGCCCTTCATCTCCATCCCTGCAGGCCCCATTCCCAGGCAGGGAGCCCGAAAGCTGCTCCACAGTCCCTGTGTCAGACCCAGGTCACAAACAGACCCCACTGTGGGTAAAGCTGTTTCTGCTGCTTCTTATCTCTCCCTCCACAGGGGGAGCAGGGCTGTTTGAAGCATTTATGAGCCTTAGCAGACCTCCTTTGCAGTTGAAATTCATTCCCTTTGGGGATGCAATGGCTGCCTGGAAAGCCCATTGCAGAGGTGAGGGATATATGGAAACCTCTCTACAACCTCTGTCTCCTCCTGGGTGATGCCCTCTCCCACCAGCAAACTTCCTCCTGAGTGATCTCCTTTTCCATTGAGGGACAAAACTGAGGCCAAACAGCTGCAATCTGCACATCCAGTCTCCTGAACTGGAAAGAACAAAGCTCTGGAGCAGCCTCTCCCTGTGGAAGAGACCTGGGGCCACAGCACAGACCTGCCCAGAGGACACCACTGTCTTCCTGAACTGCACCTCAACAGCCCAGAAGTTTAACCTCTGTGGCTGTGGGAATTCTGCCCCTGGTTCCAGGGGAGATGTGTTAGCTGGGACCTGAAATTTGCTCACTCATTAAAAAGACACAATAATTCCCTCCACGGGGCTGAACTTGCCCGAGTCACGTGTTCAAGAACAAATGTTAAATGAAGAGAGAGGTGGAAAATGGGAGCAAGAAGCCAAAGCTCTTTCCTGCCCAGGGAGGGGTGGGTTCAGGGGGTCATGCTACTACATCCATGCACAGTCTGTGCTGAAAATGAGCCCTGAGGCTGCTGTTTGTGACACAGGGCACCCATCAGGCTGTGCACCCTCTCAGTTCCAGAGGCACAGGTCTCTGTTTTAGTATTTTATGAGAGTTTTCTTGCTTCCATCTTGTATTCAAAACCATTTAGTCAGAAGATGCCTTTTCCTGGATAATATGACACTAATTCCCACTTATCCTATTGAAAGGATACAACTGAAATGGATGAGACAATAAAACTAATGGCTAATGTGATTGTTATTGATCATTTGCCACTTCATAAATGAATGGTCCGTGAGCTAAATGGGGAAGGAAACCAGTGCCACATATTGCCTGTTTCTCAGCAGGGAGAGACTGGAGAGCTCTTTGGGGAATCCACGTAAAGCTGAACCTCAGCACGTTGTTAGAACCACAGTGAGTCCTGACCATCAGGTCTGTTCACTCCCACCTACCTTTTCAGCTGACTGGGCAGTGCCAAAAAATATTGGAATGAAGGCAAGCCATACTATACAGGTAGTGTACATAGTGAATCCAATGGGTTTGGCTTCATTAAAATTCTCTGGGACACCCCGAGTCTTGATGGCATACACAGTACACGTCACCATGAGCAGAATGCTATAACCCAAGGAACAAATGATTTGTAGATCCGTAATGTCACATTTGAGAACTCCTCTGGCCTGGTCGGGGTTCATAGTTTTCTGCTCATCATAATCTATGATGATGTTGGGTGGGTCAACGGCAAACCAAATGAAGACCCCCAGGAGCTGGACGGAGATCAGGCTGGACGTGATGGCCAGCTGGGAGGTGGGGCTGATGAGCCTGGGCGCCGTCACCGACTTCTTGCCCTGCTCGAAGATGCGGTAGATGCGGTTGGTCTTGGTGAGCAGCGCGGCGTAGCTGATGCACATGCCCAGCCCCAGGAAGATCCTGCGGAAGGAGCACACGGCCACGTCGGGCTTGGCGATCATCAGGAAGGTGATGATGTAGCACAGGAAGATGCCCGTCAGCAGCACGTAGCTGAGCTCCCTGCCCGAGGCGCGCACGATGGGCGTGTCGTTGTACCTGATGAAGGTGGCCATGACGAAGATGGTGGCGATGATGCCCAGCATGGCCAGGAAGACGGGGATGACGGCCCAGGGCGAGTGCCACTCCAGCTTGATGATGGGGATGGAGCGGCAGCCCGTGCGGTTCTCGTTGGGCCGCTCGTTGTAGGAGCAGAGCAGGCAGGTCACCTCGTCCGCCTGGTACTGGTACCCGTCGCAGAGCTCGCAGTGCCAGCAGCACGGCATCCCCTTCACCATCTTCTTCCTCTCGCCCGGCTTGCAGGGCAGGCTGCACACCGAGGGCGGCACCTCGCGCACGCCCCCGCCCCACTGCATGTCCTCGATCTGCGGCACAGGGACAGAGAGACACCGTTAGTCAGGGCACTGCCAGGCAGGGAAGGGGCGAGGGCCAAGGGGGAACCCCGACGGGGGAAACCAATGGATGAGCTCTCCAGGCTGCAGAGTTCTGCAAAAGCACCAGGGGCTGCACACGCTGCTGTCTCAGTGTGGGCTCTGATGCACAACTGTGTTTGCTGCCTTCACTTTTCATCTCTATTAGTGGGTAATTCTGGTGGAATGACACACAATGTCAGATACAACTGCAGATGAAAACTCCTGTTTCTGAGAATTGCTCAGAGCACTGCCATGCTCGAGGGAAGGCAGCACTTACATTCCAAGGGGCTTTCCCCCAAACTTGGGACTTCTTACCCACACCAGAAGAGTGATTTCTCATCCTGGAACTGCTACTGACCAGGTGAATATTTAAAATGAGGTGGAAATATGTTTTGTACAGTGTGGGATTAGTGAGAATTCGGCAAGGCCTGCAGTCTGAGCCAGGTAAGAAATATGAAGGACAGAGAAAATGGTCACCAATGAAAACTGCAATAATTAGATAATATTTCATTTCAAAGTCACATTCAGCTTTTGAAATACCACACATGCTTCTGGGAATGCAAATGATAAATGATTATATTAAATACAGGGAAAGTCTCACTTGTTCTGCAGGCTGGAGAATCCTGAACTCCAGAGTATGTGCCAAAGGTTCCCAAGTACTGCAGAAAATTAAACTCACAAATCATTTCAAATTATGCCAGACTAAAGCCACTCACCAGTTGCCAGGAAAAAGGAGGGTTTAGCACTGGAGCCCTCCTGAAATGGTCCAGACTGGAAGCACTGGGAAGTCCTGGCATTCCCAGCACCAGTTACCAACTCAGCTGCCCAGCAGCATTTCAGTGGCTCCAACAGCTGCTCTGGGCCTGCGTGGCTTTTCCAAACATAAAACCTGATCCCCTGGGACAGTGTGAAGAAGTGCTATTAAAAACAAAATTCCAGCTATTTTTCTTTAGGTCATTTAAATGCTGACAAACTCCACTATTTTCCCTACAAGTAAAAAATTCTCAGCTGAGTTTCTCGAATCAACTGCCTTGATTACCCATGTGGACAGGACGACTGGGGTTTGCAAGGCTTAAACTGAAGGATTAAGTTGCACTTTCCTAATTTAATTCCAAATAGAGCCTGTATCATCTTCGTTTCATGCATGTGAAAGAAACAAGCCCCGAAGTCACACACTGCTCACACACTGTAGTACCAAGAGCCTCTCAGTGAATGCTGTAAAATAATCTCTCCATAACAGACATTCCAGAGCTCTGCTACTGCCTGGGAAACTTCATTAACCTTCAATGCTCTGGAAGAGAAAAAGAGCCACGGACGCTCCTTTCCTGCTGAGCTGAAGGTGTGCAGCCTGCAGAAGGCAAAGGAATGCTGATGATAAAGGGAATACAAGGACTCATTTCTTGTACTGCAGAAGTGTAGTTTGGTCTTACTGGAAGTGGAAGGAGCCAGGAAATCCATTTCCATGCCCCACACTGCTCCAAGACAGTGGTGCCAAGCCCTTCCACCTGGGGGAACGCCTGGTGGGAGAGCTGGAATGAGCTGGCACTGCCCGTGGCACCTCCTCCCTGCAGAGGCACAGACGGGTGGGTGCAAAGGGTCAGTGAGGAAAGAGAACCAGGGCTGAGATTGCTGACCCCTAAAGAAGGTGTGAAAAGTCCACAGCAATTCCTTAAAAACCAGCTAAGTGACCCTCTCTGCTGCCTCATTTACTCTCCTTAATCCCTGGTTTGTATTTTGCCCTTTTCAAGGATGGACTCAGACAGGCAATGACAACTTACCTGGGGTTTTATACCTAGAGTGAGACATTGACCCAGTCCAGAGCCTCTATTTTCTACCATAACTATTAAACACAGACATTATTTGATGCCCCTTTTCCCACAGATATCAATATGAAATGAGAACATCATCCCAACTGCTCAGATTTTGATCCAGTCTGCAGCAGTGAAATGCTTTTCCCCAATTTTCCACATTAATATCTTCAGAACCACAGACTGAATAATGTGCTATCATATCCCTGCTTCCTCTTCTGGCTCCAAAAGGATGAATTTCCATATTCTCAAATGTATTCTGTGGCATTGCTGGAGCTTGGGACAGCCTCGAGGTACTTTATTCTGCACAGATACTGTGTGCAAAGAGATAAAGAGAAGATCAGGTAAAATTGTGCAAAGTCCTTTTTCTGGCCTCCTGGAGAGACACCCCGAGAACTCATCACTGGCCTTGGAATGATTTGCAGAGTTCTGCTGTTTCTGAGAAAAATAATGATGTGAAGAGCCTGCGAGGGAATGTGCTGGGCACCAGCAGCTGCACTGGGAGGTGAGAACCTCAGTCAAACCAGAGACACTCCTCCTCCAAGAAAAGAGTAATTTTGAAAGAAAATTTGTCACTAAGTGCCACATCTGCAGATCTGCACCTCTAAGGATGGCCTGAAAGTGCTGCTCACAGTGTACAAAGCAGGAAGCAAACAATTTCACAAACCATGAGACCATACTCTTGCAATTAATACAAAATTATTAATTTCTTTTAATGTAGGAACTTCCATATATCAAACTGGCACACAGAGAATAATGGAATTTATTGTTCCCAAGCCAACACCACCTCCAGAGGCAGCTGGACATGGAGTACTCACAGGGAGCCAACAATTCCACATCTTGAGTTCAGCACCTGACCAGGTCAGTGCTGAGGGACACAGTGAGCTCCTCTCCAGGGCAATTCTGCTGGATTTGGGGAGGATGCAAAACCTGAACTGCACCACATGCTGCAGACACGTGTCTAATGTCCTGGAAAGTCACATATTTACCCATCACCTGCCCACTGACATGTCAAGTGGCACATCTGCAACAGCACCATAAGGAGGCTGTGGCAGTTCAGGCACTGCTGAACTGATGGGGTCGATGGGAAAAACTTGTAAACCCCAACTGGTTCATTGCAGGAGTTCAAAACAGGGATGGAAGCAGAGCTTCAAGGCTGGCCCTGCTCCAGGGGGGCAGCAGAGCCTCTGTGGGGCATCAGGGCTGGCCCTGGCAGCACAGCAGGGAAGGGAAAACCCAGACGCTGAAACAAAATAGAAAGAAAGGAAGGAAGAAACAAAAGCAAAAAGAAAAGCAAAAGATCCCCCCCCACTCCCCCACGGGGCAATGCAGCAGCACCTCAGTCAGGGGTAACTCTGACTCTTTTTCTCCCAAGCTCTCCCAACTCCCACCTGTGGCCCAGTTCCGAAATGCCCAGAGCCAGAAGGATGGCATCCATTTCCAATATAAATTCTCATTATGTTCACTACAGAACAAACATTAACCAGAAATGCTTAGTCTGTCTCATAAGGCCTAATGTAATTGTTCACTTTAATGAATAAAGTAACTCAATAGATGTGTATAATTCAAACATTGCTGCTTTTCTTCCCACCGCCACAAACATTCCCGTAATAAGCCATTTGTTCTGAACTTAATTGTTTCATGCAATGTTTGATTAAAATAAAAATCAGTACAAAAATAATTACATTAGTGGTAATTAACCTACTTGGGGAAGAAAATAGCCACGTTCCCAGATATGATTTTCATAACAACAGTGCCATTAATTTCCCAGACACATCAGGGCACAAGGAGGAGGATTGGGCTGGGATTTATTGCCACTCTCCAGACTGCAGCTCCTAACTCAGCAGTTCAAACATTTGTGTACATTCCACTTTGCAGGCAGCAATATTTGCATGACTTAGCTCTTAGGGCTCAGCTATTAATGTCTTGTAATTAGTTTTTAAATCCAGGGGTTTACCATGATAATGGTTTTAAGCTAAGAATTTGTCAACAACACACGTCAACAGAGTCTTCTGCAGAATATCGACTGAAATCCCTTCAAGAGATAACAGTGATGATAAGGCAGAGAGGATGCAAAGCTGCTCCAATAACTGGCTCAGGTTTCCCCTTAGACTGTAACTCACTTCACTTCCCTGCCTGCAGGATCCACAGGAAAGCCCCGAGACAGCCCAGAGCCTGGAGGGGATGGAGGCAAAACACCCCCAGAGCTGCTGCCAGAGCACCTGTGCTGGGCAGGGATGCTGTGGCAGACCCCGGGCACCCCAACCCACCCCAGGGCACCCCAGTCCAGCCCTGGGCTGTGCAGCTCACCCTCCCTCACAACAGCTGTTTGTCCTCCCTACTTCAGTTCTGTTCCGTGGGCAATCTTCCCTGGGGAGGTGGGGCACCAGCCAGTGCCACCTCCTGGCACCAGGGACGAGGCCCCTCAGTGTCTCTGCCTGACAAACAGCAGTCAAACGTCCTGGTGTGTATTTTGTCCTGGTTTCTCCTGCTGCTGCCCGTCCAGTTTCTGCCCTCGTGGCACAGCAGCCACTGAGTCTTGTCCCTAAACACACACCAAACAAGCAAACTGCACCTTTCCAGTTGAAAATAATGGAAACTCATCGCTTCAGAAAGGCTGCCAGGAACAAACCCTGCAATTTTTCACTGTCAGACAAACCAGAAATGCTGTAGGAAAATGGTGCTGACATTCCATAATGCCAGAGCTTCATCTTTCCACCTGCTGCTTCAGCCCCTGCTTAAGGAGGAAGGTGCCCCCAGGATCAGCCTCCCCCAGGACTGCTCAGCTCCACTTTGGGACTCTCATCAGTGCTGTATCCCAGTGCCCTCAGGGCTGGAACTCCACGAGTCACTGGTGACCAGTGAAGGCTGGAACTGCAATACAGAGGTCAGGCCTGGGGTTTCCTCCAGTAACAAAACTCATTTCACATTAACACCTTTAATCCCTTCAGGAGCATCAGGGAGAGGCTCCCTCCTGTTCTCCTCTTCTCCCACTGAACCTTCAGCTGGACAAAATCATGGAATCCCTGAGGCTGGCAAAGCCCTCCCAGCCCCTGGAGCCCACCCTGTGCCCAATGCCCACCTTGGCAAAGCCCTCCCAGCCCCTGGAG
>JAWWLY010000024.1:856910-870124 GCA_035041215.1 Gymnopithys bicolor
AGAGCAAAGGGGAAAGGGCATTTCATGTCCTCACTTCAAGTCTGAGCCAGTTTTCAGAGCCATGTGTAAGATTTAACCTCCACAATTTTCATGAGTTTCAAGGGTAGAAAGTAGTTCCCACAGCTCTGGCTCTTCTCTGCTTGATTTATTTTCTAGTTCTGCACTTGGTGGGCACTGAGGGGCCTTGTTCCCCTGGATGGTTCTGTTCCTCCATTCACATCCAACTTTATCAAAACCTCCCAAAGTTCAGTTCTCAGTTACTTTCCCCCTGCCAAAAGCACCACCCTGGCAGGGTTTCTGGTTCCCTCCAGACCAGGCCATGCTGCAGGAGGAGTGCCCAGGGCTCCCACCTGGCACCAGCTGCCGCAGTGCCTGTTCCAGCTCCCCGCCAATGGTCCATCCCTCAGCCCCGGGCTGTGTCTCTGTGGGTGGTGCTGCATCAGCACTGTGCTGATCCCAGAGGCTCCTGGGAACTGGCCATGCCATGCCATGCCATGCCATGCCAGCTGCCTGGTACACGTGCACTGAAGGGCACCTGGACATGCTCTGAGAGTCTCTGCATTGCTACACTCACCACCTAAGACTTTTTCCAAAGAAAGGGACAAACAAGATTACTGCATTTAGTGATCAGAGAAGCACAGAGTGGTTTAGGTAGGAAGGCACCTCAAAGATCACCTCACTGCACCCCCTGCCATGGGCAGGGACACCTCCCACCAGCCCAGAGTGCTCCAAGCCCTGTCCAACCTGGCCTTGGACACTTCCAGGGATGGGGCAGCCACAGCTTCTCTGGGCACCTGTGCCAGGGCCTGCCCACCCTCACAAGGAGGATTTTATTTCTAATCTAACCCCACTCTCTGTCAGTTTGAAACCATTCCCTCTTCTGTCCCTCCAGGCCCTTGTAAATAGTCTCATCTCTCTTTCGGGCTCCCTTCAGGCACTGGGAGGATGAAGTGCCGTAAGTGCTTTGCTCCCTGCTGAGGTACAGAAGCAGCACTGCTGGATTCACATGGTTTCTGTCAGGTGTGTGGAGGTTGTGCCCTTATCTGAACAAAAATTACTTCCAGTAGCCATCTCTAACCCAAATGCATCAACCCCATCTGTGATGCTACAACCCCCTGGTCTCATTCCAAGAGCACTCCCTGATCTGGCTGCAATCACAGCTGGTGAGCAGCAGCGACAGGATTCCAGCCTGCTCCTGTTCCATACACTTTGCAGACCTGCTGGAGGACTAAGGAATTAGCATATGGTCATTCAGCAGGCCAGTGGGTTGAAAAATTCCCTTCCAGTTGGCTGGAAGTTAATTCTGCAAGTTAAGATAATTAAAGGTGTTTGTGCTGGTCACGGCTGACATGAGCAATGAGAGGCTGCAGAATGTAAAGAGAGAACAAAATAAACAACATCTATTATTGCAGCCCATCAGAGCTGCTGCCACGGTGGGCACGGGCACTGCCAGCCAAGGCAGGTGACTGGGACGTGTTTGAGGAATGCACTGATGCAATTACTCCCCTTTGAACTCCTCACTGCACCACAGACAATTTGGCTGATGGTGTAACAGGGGCTGAGCCCAGAACTGCCCAGCCATGGCCAAGAGCTGTGCAAACAGGCTGCAGATCTTTCTGGAAGGACTTTGCATTCAGCAGCACTAATGCTGTGAAATGATTCCCATAAAGCCAGACACCCCCAGGCCAGCAGTGTGACTGTCACACGTGTCACCTGGTGACTGATGTGACACTGAAAGGTGGGTGCAGGGACAGGCCCAGGGAGCAGAAGATGCAGAGTGTCCCCAACAGTGCCAAAACCCAACCAGACCCCATCTGCTTTGAACACACTCTGCTCCAACAAACAACAGAAAACCAAACCCCAACAACAACAAAAAACCCAATGAACAGAAATCAATTTGAACAAGTTATTTTAGAAAAATACCATCTGTTGGCAGAATATTCCTGAGCATCAAACAGCGCTGAAGAGTTGTCTGGATCTAATTCCAATTTGAATATTTTACCCCAAAAAGGCAGGTACAGCCAGGTCTCTTGCCAGCAGGTTAGACAGTTAATTACTCTCATCACCAGCTCACTATTCATAACATTTATTTCCAGATTCCCTAACAGAGATGTTTATGGCAGTAAATTGATTAGTCTGAGCCCAAACAGATTCAGTAGGTGTTGAAGTGAGCGGGATCTGCATAAATTGCACAGAGGATTGCAGAGTTACTTAATATATTTCTATTTGTGGGAAAAGAAGAATTGCAGTGTGGCAGTTGCCTCCTCTCTGTGTCAGTGCCTATCCTGTCACCCACTCCAGCCAGGGCCACCCTCAGGGGTGAATGTCCCCCACCTTGTCCCAAGCCCAGCCCTCTGAGCTGCAGGACTGTTACTCCTTAAAGCAAGATTCATTCTTTCCCCTGTTTTTCCCATTCCTCTCAAACCCTGGTCTGATCCCACAGGGCCACAGCAGCACTGGCTCCTTCCTGCCCGAGCAGGGAGTTATTGATGAGCCCCAGCCACGTTCTCGGCACAACCAGCACGAGCCAGGATTTATAGGGGCAGTTGGAGCTGTGTAACCAACGTGTTTGTGGAACCATATTGATAATTAGCAATCCCATTCATCTTCTGGGCACTTGTTTGGCAGGACTGCAGCCACAGATCACGTCCTGCTGGAGGCCATCAATGAGGGGCCGAGGGGCTGCAGGCACAGCCCAGCGTGGCCTGCAGGGCTCTGCAACCAGAGCCATGCTCCAAACCCTGCCCTGCTCCAAACCCTGCCCTGCTCCAAACCCTGCCCTGCTCCACACCACCAAACCCTCACAGCCCCAGGCACAGCCACAGAACAATACAGGTTCCCTTGTTTGTCTCTGCACACATCATGTTTAGGCATCCTTAATATGTCTCTGTTTCTGTTTGCAAAGAAATTAATGGGAGAAATGGTTTCATTTCACCTGGAGCTCACAGCTGACCCTGCCTGATGCTTTGGAAGTGAAGCACATCTTGACAGGAGCTGTTTGAAATCTCTGCAGTGCAATAATGGACAGGACATGATGTTTTCCATCCCCAGGCAAGGATGGACCTTCCTCAGCCATCCTGAAAATGTGCTGCAGAGCCCCAGTGCCCAGTGGCACCGTTACCAGCCAGAACACCGAGCTGGAGGAGCACACCTGACAAGCTGGAGATGCCAATGCAATTAAGACAACATGATGCACCCCAAGCAGACACTAATGGCCTTGTTACAGCATTCATTAGACAGTCACACTGAAAAACAGCCCCTCATTGGTTTGCTCTGGGGAGATCTCCCTCTATACTGGCAAATAAACACATCTCAAGGAACCCTTTTGCCACTCCAAGATGAGGGTGAAGGTGAAGGAGGGCACCACCTCTGTCCCCATGGACAGGCAGCCCAAGGCAGATGGGAAGGGATGGTCTGAGGTGATCCCACACCTCAGCTGGGGACACACAAGGGAGGCAGGAGCACTTCCCCAGGGAGAGGTTCCTTCTGGGGTCCAGTCAACACCTCTAGTCCATCACACAAGATCTCAACACCCTCCCAACTCATTGCTACTTGGCCACAGGAAGCAGCTCTGTCCACATGCAGGAGCCTGGATGTGTCTCTCCAGCTTCAGCACGAGGCAATCACTTGGAAAACTAAGGTTCAACAATTTCACAGGGATTGTTGCTTTATTTGTTGATTTGACAGTTCTGGCACACTCACGGGGGAATGGGATGGGAAAACATAATAAACCTGAGACCTGCTGAGTGAACTCTGTCTAGAGAAAGAAGCAATATCACCAAATTTCCCACGAGAACCTGCAGTTCCTCTAGGAGTGATCCATTTCTTTCTCCTTCAGGCACATCAGCTCCTCCAGGAGAGCTGTGTTTCTGTTTGTGTCAGGCACTCAAGGCACGAGGAGCTGCATTTTTAGGAGCCAGCCACCTGTGGAGCTGCTCAGCCAGCCCCTGGCACTCCCACAGTGCCTCTGCTGCAGCAAACTCAGACTCCTCAGAGACTCACAAACAGGGCACGTATGGCAGGGAGGCAGCTGGAGACAGTGGGGCATGGGGGCAAAGCAGGGCATGGAGGGGTAAGCACTGCTCTAAAATGCCAAGAGAAACACCAGGCATGGAAGCAGGACCTGTCCTGGCAACGCTGCCTTCAGCCATCCACCCTCCCTCCCCACCTCCTGCTGGATGAACCACAGAGCCTCAGAGATCCAGTTATTGCCACAGGAAAAACAACCAAACAGCAAATTAAATGACCCATTTGAAAAGCAAACCAAGCAAAAAGCAGCTGGTACACGACACAGGCCTTCTCCCCATGGCAGATTTCCTCCTTTTCACCACTAGCTCTTCTGTCTTTTGAAACATGAAAGCTAAAAACAGTCAAAGTAATTCTTGTAATGGTACAACTGCCCTGTGACACCCTCAGCCCCCGCAGGGAGCCACCAGCCTGGTTTAAAACTGATATTCCCATGGCCAGAGGATTTATCATCTAGTGGCATTAGCTGTGTCTTTGCTCTTGCCCAGGCACTGGGGGCAGGGCCCAGCAGTGCAGGAGGATGGAGCTGCCAGTCCTGCTCCTGAAATGCAGGGCAAAGCACTTCCAATTGCAGCAGCACATGCACCATAAATACTGCATCCTGAACCTGCCTGCCCGAGGCCAAAAGGGGCTGACAGGGCTGGCACCAACCTCACCAGAGCCAGAGGCAGAGGGTGGCCCTCCCTGACCTCTGGTGGGAGGGGGTGGGCACCTCCTAATCACAGCCTTGCTGAGGGAGGACAGAGCACTGCAGTGGCTTCTCATGGAGGACTGGCCAAGCCATTCAAAACTGGACAGCTGCTCATTTTCCCCTTGGTGGATACCTGAAATGCAGCCAAGACTGATCCTAAATCATGCTCTGGGTACTGGGCAGAGCTCTGCTCAGTTGTTTGATACCAACCAGGCAAAAAGAAATGAGGAGACTGTGCTGCCCTTATGGAAAAACTACGTCACGTCTCCAGTTTGCTGCAGTGAAAAGCCATAAAATATTTCCTTTGCTATCAACCAACTTCTGACCTCAGATAGAGAAATGCAAATCCAGGGTGAGCCAACAGCACCCAGAGGAGACACTTGCCATACAAACAGCTGAAGGGAAGCAGAGCCTGGCTCTGGAGGGTGCAGGGAATCGGAGTCTGCCAGGCACAAACCAGCACAGGGGATACCAAGGGGGGAGAAACACCAGGACTGACAAGAATAGACAGTCTCGGGTAATTCACAAAACCAGGTTTGTCAACTCATGACAAGAAGAAAACAAATGGATAGAGCGGGTTTTAATAGTTGTTAAAGATCTCTTCAGTTTTTCTACTAATGGAAGCAACAGAAAGAAAATTTAAACAGAAGTTCTTGTGTAATTTTATGTGAAAAGATCTGGTCCAGCTCTCAAGGTTAATCCACTCTCTGCCCTTTATACTCTAAAAAAATACCGTGATTGGGAAGGTGCCAAGGACCACTGTAGAAGAGCCCCACAAGAGACTGAACAGCAGCACCACTGCCAGAGAAATGGCAAAACATTCTGGTTCCTGACTGGAATGAGGATGATGATAAAGAAGAAAATATTTACTCACCCCTGGTGGTCTTCAGCAGGTGTTTCCCCATGGCCCTGAGACCTGGAGGGTCCTTACCCTTATCTGGAGGGTCCTTACCTTTCAGGCCTGTGTGAACAACTTTCCCCTTTGTAACTGAGGGGATTCACATGCACAGAACTGAGACTGCCCAAAGTTATGAGTCTCTTGGAAAGCAAAACATCACTGCAGCAGTTCCCAAATTAAAATGAGCACTTGCACCAAACATCCTTTTCTTTCCCTTTCTGTGTCAGTATTAAAGGAATAAGAAGTGGAGAAATATCCCCTGAAGTGTTATCTCCACAATAATTACTGAAGATAAATTGTAGCCTCTGGTATTTTTCCCATGGATTTATTTATTAGGCTTCAGTTTGGTTATTTCTAGGAATCCTTGGCTTCTCTAAATCCCACAATTTCCTTTATTATTGTAAGACAATACAGAGACTGCCATACACCTACCCCTATGAGAAACCAGGACACTTCAGTGAGGAGAAGGGAAGTTGCTGAGAGATTCTCAATCACTGATACGACCCTGTGGCCACGAGGATTTGAGGGTGAGGAAAGAGCTCCTTTTATAGAAACATGTAACACAACAACAGGAATACAAATCAAGCTCCATTAATTTAGCTTTAAATTTTAATGGATCAGGATGTGTAGTTTACATAAAGAAGGATTTACTTAATAAAATATTAAATTTTTTTGCTAAAAGAACTGTAATTGCAAGTTAATATAGATTTCTTTAAATAGAACATCAAAAATTGAAAAACATTGAAAGATCAAATCAAACACAGCAAAAGAAAATGAGCCAGAACTCAGAGAGAGCAATAAGTTGTGGCCACTCTCCAAGGCTGGACTCCTGGTGACCCACATTATTTACTTAACTTAACAAAACCACATGAAAACTTTACAAATAGAAGGAGAGAGTGTCCTGCATTTGGTTACAGCCCAAATGGTGGTGCTTTGACCTACCTGGGCAGCCCATGGGTGGTGTCCCAGCTGCACAGAGAGCTCCAGGGCTGGGGGTCTCACACCTCCCCCAGTTCATGGGTGATGCTGGGTCCACACGCAGCCTCAGGGCTGGGGCACTCCCCGTGTGCCAGGCCTGTCCTGGCTGCCCCTGCAGGGTGTGCCAGGGCTGGACCATGGGCACACAGCCCTCCCTGTCACCCTGCCCCTGTTTCCCAAGGAAATCTGCAGCAGAGGCAGAGGAGGAGCCATGACACACCAAGGATTCATGATGTTCCTTGGAAGGGAACACCGACTGAGAGAGGAAAACCTCTTTCAACAAATAAACATTTCACTTCAGGAATAACCTTGATCTTATTCAGGCTCTGCTGCTGAAGAGCCAAACTGAAAACGCTGTCTTTGGCTGTTAATAACACTCTGCAAGGAGCCAACCAGCTCCAGGGTTACAATGGCACCACTTCTCCATGAACCTGAGGCTCAAGCAACTTGCAAAAAGTCACTCCTGAATCCTGAACCCAGCGCTCCAGACAGGTCACAGACCAGCTCTGTACAGACGAGGCTGGCACCGTCTCCAGCTCTCCCACCCACCACTCCTGGGTTGTTCATCTGGCAAACATCAAAGTATCTTTGATCCCCTGCTCCTACATGCTTGTTTTCCTTTAGGCATCATCACAGAAAGGCCATCTCATCCATATGGATTAAAAGTACCACCGGAAAAGTGAGTCACTCCACCAACATTTAGTTTCAGCTTTCCAAAACCAGGAAAAACTGAACAGCATCTGCAACTGAAAGCCCAGTGGTTTTGAGCTACAACAAATTACAGCTTCATTTTCCAAGCTGGCAACTAGGGAGTTGAGACACACAAGAGTAATAAAATTTGCATGATCCCCTAATGTCTCTATTAGTCTGAGGAGCTTTGGTGCTCAGGGTACAGGGAGAAGGTTACAGGACAGAGGAGAACAAGACAATGTGCAAAACCTCCCATTATGTTGCTGTGAAGAAACAGCAAAGATCTCTGCTAAGCTTTTCAGGATGAAAAAAAGCATTGAGTGACTGTGCCTGACAAGAAAAGCAAGGGAGGGCTGAGCCAGACTCACATTGAGCTGCAGGTCATCGGTCCACTGGCCCACGAGGCGGTAGCCGGGGCTGCTGGTGTTGGTGGAGTGGAACTGGAAGATGTCGTAGCGCCCCGGGGCGTCCCCGTTCTTGTTGAACATCACTGGAGTGCCAGCACTGCCTGGGGAAGGAAACAAGACAAAATCCAACCAGCCAACACCCAATCTTTGCAAGGTCTGCTTCATATGGTCATGGGGGAGAGGTTTCACACTGGGAACGTGTTTCAGGGAAACACCCCAGCCATCTGAACTGGGCACTGCAGGGCACTGGTATCACCCCAGCCATCTGAACCGGGCACTGCAGGGCACTGGTACCACCCCAGCCATCTGAACTGGGCACTGCAGGGCACTGGTATCACCCCAGCCATCTGAACTGGGCACTGCAGGACACTGGCATCACCCCAGCCATCTGAACTGGGCACTGCAGGGCACTGGTACCACCCCAGCCATTTGAACTGGGCACTGCAGGGCACTGACACCACCCCAGCCATCTGAACTGGGCACTGCAGGGCACTGGCACCACCCCAGCCATCTGAACTGGGCACTGCAGGGCACTGGCATCAGCCCAGCGCTCTCCCAGAGATCAGTTCTTACCATCTAAACCTGCTGCCTAAAAATAAACCAAGCAAACTTGACGAGCTGTAGCTCACTCCAGCTTTGCCCAGTGCAAGAAACATCAGAAGGCTTTTCCTGCTGCCCTCCAGCCTCCCTCCCATCTCCCTTTCCTCAGGGAGTTCTCCAGTGCAAATCACTCCTGTGAATGGAGCCTCTAAATGCTGCTTTCCCCCCGCCCCAAAAATGTTCCATCTGCTTCTGCAAGATAGTGCTGTCAGGAGTCAGCCCAGGTCTGGTGAGTCTTGACTGGCATCCAGAAATAGCTTCCTCCTCCACAGTATGTTCTCATTGCTGTAATCACCATGTGCTTGGGGTGGAACAGAACAGACTACGCCTTGGGAAGCCTGTTCCCTGTGTACTCCCTTATTTAGGCTCCATGGCAAGGACACAGAAGTGTCTCAGTGGGAACAGAGCAGGATCCTGAATTGACTCATTTGCCATGGCCTGAGGTGACTAACACAGGTCAGGAAGTGCAGAACAAGGACCAAGACAAGGAATCCCCCCCAGCCCTTCCACTGTGCCTGGTGTTGAGCCAAGCCTGGGGGTGCAGTGATACCTGAGCCCTGGGCCAGACAGACGGTCCCTGAGCCTCAGGAGAGCTCTCACCATGCCATCTGCATTTTAATTACCACAGCATCAGAGGGGAACCTTTCCTGAGATGAGAATTCAAAGCAGTGCTGCATTTCCTCAGATCTCCAGGAGCAACCTTCAAGGGTGACATTTATTTCAAGACATATTAAAATAGGTTTGGTAGGGAAGAGCAATATTGTGTCAAGATTGAAGATTATGACAATCCTCCAGCATATCTATATTCAAAGCTTCCTCCTCCTGCGTAACTTTTCTCCCTAAAGCAATGAAAAATCTCTCCTGTTGTAGCATTGAACTTTAAGATTATCGTTTTCTTCATGATTCCCATTCTTCATTGAATTCCAGTGAGTGAAAGAAAGGTTTGGAGGAGTGAATTAGCACAGTCTCCATTCCAGCCCTGGTAAATTGTTTCCTGTCTCTCCTACAATCCTCGGAGATCAGAACAAATTCAGTTCAAAGGCTGGTACAGAAATCTTGCACTGAAATCTCTGCTCACTGGCTCCTTATGAGCACCAGGCAGATATTTAATTGTCATTACAGATTCATGTAGCCAGAATACATTTAGAGTGAAAACACTTAGAGTGAATCAGCAGCAATGGCTGTAATTCCTTGGCTCCTCGGGAAACTCAGCACAAGTGGTAAATGGGATTTAGCTAATCACGACTCTTAAGGCTGGGTGTTATCAGTTAAGCTTGGTTTTGTCAGAGCTGACAGAAAAGGGGCAATTGAAATGGTGGGAGCTCAAGTGAGGCTCCCAAATTGCAACAGAGACATTTGTGGATTTCTTACATCCTAACAAAGTCCCAGGACATGAAGAAGGGTCCGTGTGTGCTGCTCAGGAGGCAGCCAGAGAATGGACACCATGGGCAAGGCCATCCCAAAGTCCACAGTGCTGAGACAAACCTGAGGGGGAGCAGCCAAGGACACACCCAGGGCCACCTGCACCCAGAACCCTCCTGGCTAAGCCATTTAAAATAACCCTTAAGAACAAGGGATGCCCTTGGATGCAAGAGGGCTGCAGGCTCAGCCCAGCAGAGTCCGATGGTCACCTGCAGAGCCCTGGGGACATCAACCTCCCATAGCCACGGGCACTGGGCAGTCAACACCTGCTGCTATTTGCAGGTATTTCACTGTTTAAGTTATACAGAGAAGGGCTGTGAAAAGCCTGGGATCTGCCCAGGAGTGGGAAGGACTGGTAACCCCAGGACAGGAGTCAGGCACAAGAGTCCCCTCTCCTGACTTTGAAGTTGGAGTAATTGGACTCCAGGCCATGGATATGGCAAACCTGAGACAACAGTGCAAGCCCTCCCTAACCCCTGTGGGGCCAGGAGCTGGCTCTGCCCTCCTGTCGTGCCTCCTGTCTGTGCCAACCCCTCAGCCCTGCTCTGATCTCTGCACCTTCCATGCACAACTCTGGCTCCTTGGATGAAACAACTAAAATAATAAAATGTGATGTATGAAAACCTGTGATAGAGGAACCAGGGCTTTCAGAAATGACCCTATTTGTTCTTTGACTTATGATCTTATAATTGCTAAAATGAGTGGTTGGTTCACTGTTTTCTGATCATCTAGAATTTATTTTCTTTCTGTTAAGACTTCCCAGAATTTGACTCAGCCCTGGCAAGCACTTCAGAACCTGAGTGTGAGCCTTGGGGCTGCAGCTTCTTGCTCATCAGTTCCCATCAAATGAGCTGCCTTGTCCCCACACAGACACAGGGTACACCTACACCTGCAGGAAGCACTCAAAACCAGACACAACCTGACTGAAGTTGTAGAATTTCAATCTCTTAATCACTGCAAGATGAGAAATCAATCAATAAGAGCAGGACAAGGTGCTAGACAGGTGTCACCACCCAAGGGTTTATTACTCAGCTCACACTCACAGCACTTTGAGGACCCAAAGGGCTCCTATGAACAGCATCTCCATCTTTCCACTGGCAAAAATACAACTGCACTTGGAGACTTTCACAATCTCACTGCTCCAATGCTTGAGGTTTAGCATTTTCTGTATTTGGGGCCCTTTGCTCTCAAGGTAATGTGACAAGAGCAAAATGCACACTGAGCTCCCCACACAAATCCTGCCCCTCTTCATCAAAGTGTGGCTTCGGTTCTTCCTGCACTACCTTTGCAAGGAAGAACAGACTCCAAGGCAGGCACAGGCAGGATGATCTCACTGCACAGTGCCAAGGACATCCACTACATGCAGAGAGGATCTCAGGCTCAGGAAGCTTCAAAACAGGCTACGCTTTTTCTCTCCTCACACAGCCTGGACAAAGTGCTCCCACTGCTCCACTTTCTGTCCTTATGACAAATTCAGGTGGAAAACTGGGAGAACAGGATTTTACACACAGACTAAATTTGTTTTCCAAGTCCTAACCTTCAAAAGGAGCTGCACACCTGCTCTGGTGACTAAAGCCAGAGAGCTGACAAAGGCCCAGCTGCCCCCTCCTCTGTCCTGGCCCTCCCAGCTGTGACACCATGGCCAAGGAACACAGGGGCACCAGCACCCATGGCTCAGGAGGTGCCAGGTGTTACCCACAGGGATAACCAGTTCTTGGAGCTGGACACTGGACAACATCAACTGGACACCCAATTCCTCATAAATTATGTCTCAGCTGATCAAAAGGATGAGATGAACATTCAGCATGTTTATATGCAGGAAGTGTCAAGGGACAACTCTGTCCTCCCAGCACTGAAATGGCCCAGGTGTGGTCCTGCACGAGGGCTGTGCTGTCACAGGAGCTCTGCCCTTCACAATTAACCTTCCCAAATGAGGCAAGAGAACTCTCCAGACCTCCTCAGATCATTCATCTCCAAACTTGCCCCTGGCTGTAGTTAACATCACTTCAAGGAAAGAAATTAAAATCTCCTCACATTCACCTTGCTCTTTGTAAGATGATTTATACAGAAATTAAAAATATCCTTGGCACAATGGACCAAGCTGGACCACAAAATGCCATCCCTGGTCCTCCCTTTACATCTCTTGAGTCCTGTTGCCTCTGTGTGGATTTTGTTAAGTTTATTAATAAGAATCTTTCTTAGGAGATGGCAGGAGGGGAGCTCTGGCTGTGGTGCCTGAGGAGGACGTGCAGCTCATGCCAACCCTCCTCCCGGGCAGCAGCAGCTCTGCCTCCCACACTTCAAAAGGATATTTCTCTCAGTACTTTCCAAAATCTGTTTTAAATATGGATTTGGAGGTCTACCTTCTGGCTCCTGGTTAAATCTCAGCTCTGCACCTCCTGCAGAGGCAGGGGCAGAGCTGCCAGACCTCCTGGGAAGTCCATTAGCAGGTCTGTGAAGGAGAAGGAGCTGTCCCTGCTGCAAAGCACCCGCTCCGGGGCCTCTGGGCTGGGGCAGGTGGGGGTTTGTTAAGGAAACTGATAAAATACAGGAAAACATACAGAGGCAAGGAAATGGGGTGAATATTTAGGCCTGATTTATGCAGTGCAATGCAGGGGAAATACATGAGAGCCAGTTGTGCTGCTGAAACAGGGCTTGGTGCTGCCACCAGCACGGCCACACCTGGGCAGCACAGGTGGGGATGGGATAAGGCAAAAAGAGAAAGTGCTCTCTGGAGGTTTCATTTCCTCTGAAGTCTTAGTGGAGCACTGGAGGCTGGAGTGACTGCTCTGTCTAAATCACACAGTTCTGGCTTTCCAAGCAGACCTGACCCTTCAGCTGTTCTCTGCCTTCCCCTGAGCACACACCTGCTGTGGGCTTTGGGTACCAGAGTTTCAACCAGTTCATTTTCTCCAAAACAACAGAAACAGAAAAAAACTGATGTGTGATGGTAACAACCTTCTAGGGCTTCAGGAGCCACACTGAGTGAGAGACAAGCTTAGGCTTTTCCCCAGTTATTTCTCCCATTGGAAATCAGGTTTCTGGAAGGTGACCCAAACCAGCAGCAGCCATTCCTGTCTCTGGGCATGAGCAGCCTTATTGCCCTGGCTAGAACGTGTTGGTTTCAAACTGAGACTAAACAAGCACAGTCTTGTGCCATGGCAATCCAAAAGTCTTGATTTGCATTGAAGGGAAAAAAACACATGAAGGGGAATGAACTGAACAAAGGCCCCACGTGTCAGGGGTGAGTGGGGAGGGTCTGGGCTCACATGAGGTGGGATGAACTGGGCAAGGACCCCCCAGCTCAGGGTGACCAGGGCTGTGGGCTGACATGGGGTGGGATGGCTGAGTGAAGCCCCCCCCGGCCCTGTGCCCCCACGATGTGGATGGCCATGTGAAGCCCTCCCCAGCTCTGTTCCCCCTGCCGTCTGATGACCTTGCGAAGCCCCCCATGGCCGTGTGCCCCCATCATGTCGATGGCCATGTGAAGCCCCCCCAGCAC
>JAWWLY010000024.1:870224-904142 GCA_035041215.1 Gymnopithys bicolor
TGTGCCCCCATCATGTCGATGGACATGTGAAGCCCCCCCAGCTCTGTCGCCCATGACGTCTGATGACCATGTGAAGCCCCCCATGGCTCTGTGCCCCCATCAGGTGGATGGCCATGTGAAGCCCCCCCAGCCCTGTCCCCCATGATGTCTGATGACCATGTGAAGCCCCCCCAGCTCTGTCCCCCATGATGTCTGATGAGCACGTGAAGCCCCCCAGCCCGTGCTCACCGTTGAAGCTGACCCCACGGATGTACTTGAGCAGCCTCTTGCCGCCCGCGCGCTCCATGTCCGGGCACAGCCCGGCGCTGTCGCCGCACAGGTCGCGGCTCATGCGGTGCAGCGCGTGGGCCATGGCGTACACGGCGTCGATCACGAACTGCACCTTCCCCTCCTGCTCGTACGGCGAGTCCTTCCCGATGCGCTCCTGCCCTGCAGGGACACACAGGGCAGGGTGAGGGGCAGTGCCCACCTCCAACCCACCCCCAGGGAACCCTCTTGGGGCTCACCGAAAGAACTGGGTGTTTAATGGACGCAACAAAACATTCCAAGTTGGGGTTTTACTAATTAAAACATAAACGAACCTCTCTTATTGCTAACAGAATCACTGACACCTCTTGCAAGATACTCTACATAATCCAGAGAAATAAATCCTGCCATGATCCCAGACTTGAAGCCCTAATCTCCAGGGACCACCTTAGAGAGAGAGAACTCCAGGCTCTGTACACTCCCAAGGCCTGGCTTTGAAACAGGAAAGAATTTAAAATAAAGCACAGCTGGTATTTAAAGTTTGATGCTTTTCTCTGCTGCAAATCCCAGACTCTAATTGAAAGTTGGAGCCAGAATGAGGGAAGAAAGAGTCACTTCAGAGATGACACCCAAGGGGTGCTCTGGAGAACTGAGGAACGTGCTGGATATTGACAGCACCTTCCAAGTGTTGGCATTAACCATCAGCCTCTGCTTCCCAGCCTGCAGGGGCTGAAATGTCCTGCAGAATCCACTGATTGCCTTTGGAGAGACCTCAAGGAGTCCAGCAGTAAATACCATACCGGGTGCAGTGGGGAAAGCAGTGCTGGGGAGGAGTGGAAGTCATTCCTTGTCCTTGGCAGTGCCTGGTGCGTGGGAACTACAAACCCTGAGGAGCTGCCCAGCCCCCAGGGCTGGAGAGGGACTTTGGACACGGGCCTGGAGTGACAGGACAAGGAGAATGGCTGCAAACTGACAAAGAGTAGGTTTAAATCAGATATTAGGCAAAAGTTGTTCCCTGTAAGCATTGTGAGGCCCTGGCACAGGTGCCCAGAGAAGCTGTGGCTGCCCCAGCCCTGGGAGTGTCCCAGGCCAGGCTGGACAGGGCTTGGAGCAGCCTGGGCTGGTGGGAGGTGTCCCTGCCCATGGCAGGGGTGGAATGGGATGGGCTTTGAGGTCCCTTCCAACCCAAACCATTCTGGGATTCCATGACTGGGGTTGAGAGATCCTGTACCAAACCCCCCTCAGTTTTAAATCTCACCTACTCTGGAAACAGCAAAATTCTGCAAATAATTCATCAGTAAAAGTGAGTTTTCAGACTGTGAAGTTCCCCAAATCTGCTTCATTGTTTCACTCCCCTCTCACTGGTTACAGAACTTACCACATTTTCAAGCCCTGACAAGGAAAATGCTTTTAGGGGGTTTCAGCTCAGCTCTGTAACCAAATGCAGTGCACCAGGAGGGGATGCCAGGGGAAGGGGAGCTGGCACTGAAACACTGCCCACAAACAGCACTGACAGGGCAGAGCCAGATCCAGGAGCACAGCTGGACCAACACACAGCAGCAAGAAAACCCTTAGCAGTGACATTTCTGAGAGGAACCTGAGCAAAACCCACTCCAAGAACCCAAAGAACGGTGTAACAGTGCCCAAGTAGGAAAACAAGAAAGATTTTAAAATCTTAATAGAATTTCCAGGAACAACAACAGCCATTTAGCTGAGCATTAAACATCAAGAATTGTGCACAATAAATCCAGATGTGGAGTCAAATGTAACTGCTCACCCAAAGTCATGCATAAATCCATACAATGGGATGGATGCCCTTCCCCCAAACACAGGCTGAGTTACCTTTGGAAGAGATTTTATTGCAATTACAAGTTTAACTCAAATCTGAACTAGCCAAGAACCTACAAAGCAAATGCCATGATTTGCATATGCCAAATAGTCTTCAGACTATATAAAAAGAATCTAAAACATCCAAATTAATGGGCCTGGCTGAGCAGATGGTTCCCTCTAGTTTCTATCAGGCTGCCATTGTAGTAACCAGTGAGCAAATCAGGCCCAAAGTCCATTTGCACACAGGGACAAGCCAAAGTGATGGGCACAATTTAATTCCAATTCAACATTACTGTGGGAAACATTTCCCTCTCTTTGGCTGAGCTGAAGAAGCTTAAGCAGAAAGTTTTACCACAGCTTCAGGAGTAGCTCCTGTGTAATGGGAGTAGAGAAAGTGAATTATTAATTGTTCCTGGAAGAGAAGGGAACTCTGCAAAGCCATTAACTTCCTCCAGATAAAAGCAGCAGGGGTGGTGCTTCCCCTGGCAAAGGGCAGGAGTGAAACCCCAGCTGAGACATGTCAGGACTCTGTGGGAGTCTCAGGGAGTGAAACTTGCTGCAGGAGAAGAATCAATTTATGATCTCTGGTGCTGGGTGCAGCAAGGACATGCATGACACTCCATGCTGCCAGAAGACACCAAAAGCATGAAAAGTAAATATAACCCTGTTTAGTCCATCTTCTGCTCTTCTTACATGCCCCTGGTTGGGTTTTCCTTCTTTCTTTTTAAACTTGAGATCTGCAGGAGCCACACAACAACATTATTTCCTTCAACAATGAAGCAGCTGACACCTGCACACAACGTGATTTCAAGAGAATGCAATTCTGTCCCATGGTTGGAAATGGAGTACCTTGGGATGCCAGGAGAAGGATCAAACACAACAGCAATTTATTGACATGGGCATTTTTTTCTTCCAAAGGATCTATTTGAAGGTGGTGAGAAATAATTTAACTCCCTTCCTACTCAAGTCTCAAGTACTCATCATCCTGATTCCTGAGACTCCGAGCAGTCGGGGCCCTGCTGCATCTTCACAGGAGAAAAGTGCTGCAACAAAGACGGGGGGAAAGAGCCCCAAATCCAGAGTGGTGAGAACACAGAGAGAGGGAATTCCTCTTGTTCCATCTCCTTCAGATGACAGAAATGAAATGCAGGTTTAAGAACTCCTGGTCACACTTTTTGCATCTCCATAAAGGCGACACTTAACCCCTCCCAGTGCAGAAGAGCAGCCAACACGTTACATCTCAACATCTCTCCTTCAGCTGATTTTTGTGGACTCATTGTTATCACCTCATAATGGAGGGGATGTGTTGTGATGAATAAATAGTATCACTAGGACAATTTTATGGCATCAAAATCCCACTCCATCGGTGCTCAGTGAGAGGAATTCAGACACTGGTGCAGCTTCTGAAGGATTAAACACATTTTCAAAGGGTCTCACATAATAGTGCTGCTGAGAACCTGCTGATAGTCATCATTAACAGCAGATTTAATTTAAAGATTGTGGGATGCTCACAGTATCAAACAGGCAGTGATGGTAAGTTGGGATTCAGCAGCTGGTTAAGTGCTGACAGAAAACTATCTGCTCTTCATCCATCTCCAGTGTACTGAGCACGTTGCAGAGCCTGTGTCTGCGAGAACAGACACATCCACGATGCCACAGGGATCAGCCCATAACTGTGTGCCCATATCTGCCTTTGGATGGTGGCACTGCAGCCTCCCCCAGTGCAGAGCTCGGGCTGTGCAGCTGCAGGGACGGTGCCCGTGGCACAGCAGCCCCAAACACGCGGCTCCACCCCAGCAGAGGGGTCCTGTGTCCAGCCACTGCTCCTCGGTGCTCCCTCCTGGCACAGACACTGCACACACACAGCAGGGCTGACATCTGAAGGCTCCTCCAAAGCAGCTCTTTACATGAAAGCAGCTGAGAAGCAGAGCTTGAGAACAACTAACAATGTGGCAGAGTAAATCCTGTCCTTTACACGGGCAGAGTACACGTGACAAAGACCCCATGACAGCCCTGCAGTTACAGAGCCCACCCGGCCCAGCCTCAGCCACACCATCTCAATACACTCCAAAGCCTTCACTTCAACACCATCAATCCAACCCCCCAGGATTTTCTGGGGGAAGGCAGATGAACCTTCCAGTTTCTGCTGGAGAACAGTGAGAACACTTCAGTTTGGAGTGAGCTCCAGCCCCTCCCAGCTCTCAGGAGCTCTGCTGTGCCAGGACCTGATGGCCTGGAGCCTGTACCTCACTGCAGCACAAATTACCAATCAAATGTTGAAACAGTGATGATGATCAGTCATAATGTTATCCCTTCAGTGGGACATTCTGACTCTCACACTGCCCATATAACTCACAGTTAATGCTTTTTCTGATGCACAATTTGCTTCAGTTTGGAGAGGAGGGAAGGAGGGTGTCAGGGCACGTCCTTTGGGACAGGACTGAGCTGCAATGTGGCCTTTCAGCTCGACAGGGTAAGTTAGACACCAAAAGCAGATGTTTCTGCCCACACTGAGAGAAAGGAGAACAACATTGACAGTCACATCAGACCACACAGGCTGTGAGCAACTGTAAGAAATCATGGCATGAACAGGAGGGGGGGTCAGACACTTTCAGAAATTATCCCAAGGATTTTGTAGCAATGTTTAGTCAAATTCAGCCTTTTGGGGAGACTCCAAGTGCCAAATGCAAGAGCAGTGTATCCCCAGCAGGAGCTGCACTGTTCCTGTGCCCAACACTCCCCCAAGAGAGGGAACCGAAAGCAGATGAGGTGGAGTATGGGAAGTTATCACCAATTTCCAATGAAAGTAAAACAAATCCTCCTATGAACTGATTTCCTTTGATCAAAATTCAAGGCAATTATTCAACATAACACAATTCAGCTGCTGCTGTGAAACATTTAATGGAAAGGGAAGGAAAGGCTGGGGCAAGGTGGCCTCAGACAGCACTGCCAGCTTTGCTCGGGGTGGCGCAGGAGGTCCACTCTGCCCAAAGATTCTCCACCTAAAACAAACTACCAAAACACCCTCCAGCCACCCTGACCTCAAACAGAAGTATGCCTGGGTCCCATGGAGAACAGCCCTTTTCCTGTTGGATCAACAGCCAGAAATAGAAGAATGTAACTTTTTAACCTTTCCATCTACTTCTCTTGCAGCCCCTATTTCTGTGTAAGGCTGATGTTGCAGTTCCAGTTTCTGTACAACCTACAGAAATGCAATTTATTTTCCCCTCTCTCCCAGCCAAGCCTCCTTCCTTGCAGCTGGGCAGCTATGCCAGTGCTGCCCATCCTGCAGCACGAGGAGGGGAAGGGACGGGTTACCTGTGCATTTCCGGTCTGTGTCTTCCTTCTTCGAGCCAGTGATGGTCAACTTGCAGTTGAAGTTCTCCTCCCAGTACTCTGCAAACCACACGTTCCTCCTGTTGTTCTCCAGGGTGCGGGAGGTGAAGTAGGCATCGAACCCTGGGGGAGGAGAGGGCACAGCTCAGCTCTGCCTCGTGCTGCAGCCTGGCACACACACCTCTGGCTGTGCCCTCCTCGGTACCCAGCACGTGCCATCACCGTGGGAAGGAAGAAAATCCGTGGCACATTTTCTTATCAGCTGCATCTTGCAGGCAAATTACTTTTTCCTGACTGCCAGGTGTAAAACTGGGTAAGACAAATGTGAGGCAGATTAATATAGAAAAGAGTTATAAGGAGAAAGCATGGAATGGATATTCACCAATAAGCAATGAAAAGAAATAATATGGTGCAGCTGCCCCTCTCCATTGCATCATCCCAGGGGCCCCTTTGGGGTTTGCAGTTAGAAATGGCTGTAGATACACATTCCATTGAAAGGGAAAAAGCTCCTGTCACTGTAGCCACTGATTCCCTCTCTGCCATAGGTGGGCAAAGAGACACAAGCTGGCACAGCCCACTGAACTGAGCCCGAGGAAAACCATATGGCATCAGGAATTAGCACAGTGCTCCTTCCCTGTGCATAAAAATAGCACAAATCCAGATGTCTTGAAATTGGAAAGGAGGTCTGGAATGGGGTCAGTCCATCTCCTCCCATCAGCCTGGTGTGCCACTGACCCAACTGCAACATGTTTTCCTACTGCTGAGTCTGCTGTTCATGACTCCTATCCCAGGCTCAGAACACACAACCTGCATCCTCTCCCCAAACCAAACCAGAAATCAGTACTGGGGCCTTCCAGTAACAAGCTGAAAGCAAATTAAACTTCTACTGCAGCCTCACTAGAAAATTACACAGAGCATTAAAGTAAAAGTTGGGCTGTCCTGTAACAGACACCAGAGTGATGCCAAACCCTGAGCAACCAAGGCAAGGCTGTGCTGGCTGCTCAGCCAGAGCCTGCAGGAGGGCAAACCATGGAAAATTGCAAATAACACACCAAAGTGGCATTGGAGAAACCCTCAGTGCTGTATTTCAGTTCTTCTGAGCATTTGAGACAGCTCCATAAACCCCACATGGCTTCTCTGGCCCTTCACGTGGGGGCTGCAGCTTGAAGGGCAAACTCAGCAGAACAAAATGAATGGAGTTGCAGGAAAAGAGCTGGTTTGGGGTGGCTGAGACCCCCACCTGCTCCTGCTGCACTTATCCCAACACAGGGACTTCACCTGGGCCTCCCACATCTCAAGTAAATAATTTGTTAGAATTCCTCTTCTGCTTAATTGATAACTAATTAGTGATTTCTGAATGTGTCTGTGTAGTCTCCAGAAGGAGCAGCACAATTTCTCCACTTGCCCAGAGAAGTTGTGGCTGCCCCAACCCTGGGAGTGTCCCAGGCCAGGCTGGACAGGGCTTGGAGCACCCTGGGCTGGTGGGAGGTGTCCCTGCCCGTGGCAGGGGTGGGATGGGCTGGGCTTGAAGGTCCCTTCCAACCCAAACCAGTCTGGGATTCTGTGGTTACCTCTTTTTGGATAAAATTTCCTAAGAAGAGTTTTCACTCAGAAGAGTATTTAGAAAATCATCAAGCTTTGAGGGCACACAATCTAAACTTCTTTCCCTGTGTATTAGTTTTACTCATAATTAAAGGAGTGTTTCAAAGGGGAGATTCAGTCAGGAGATCTACAGCACACAAAAGGCTCAGGAAGAGGAACAATGAACCTTCCCCACGTGCCAACATCACCAACCTCTGGGAAAAGTGCTCTATAACTTAATAAGACAAAATCAATGAGTCTTGATAAAACTGTAATAGAATTCTGTATGAATTACTCTAAACCTTTACAGATTTAATAACAAATAATAACATTCCCATTGATTGGTTTAATGACCCCTCTGCATTCACAAGGAGGAATATGGATCCCTAGTAAAGAGGAACAGTTTTTACCTTTATTTCCTATTGATCAGGACAAGCAGGTGAGTGAGAGACAGTGGGACAGTTCAGAGCTGGCCAAAGTCCTGCCAGGTCCTTCCTGTGTGCAAACACTGTGCCCTCTGCCATCCTGGCTGTGCTGCAGATCCCAGAACAGCTGCCCCTCAGAGCATCTCTAATTTTGGGTATTGTTTTGGAATGAACATGATCCATAAGCACTCAGGCTGAAATAAAGGCAAACCTGTTCCCTGCAGCAACGACACACTTAAGCCTGGGCTTAATCTTAATCTTTCTGAACTGCCAACATGAAGACAACTTCCACACACAGTGCTAAATACAGAGTTTGGTTCAGGGTCTCCCAGGGGATTAGATGGCCCAGCCAAAAAAGCTGGATGCTTAAATGCAAAAGTAGGAATAATCACTTCTTAGCCCTGTACACAGCCAAGTTCTTCACTGGTGTGACAAGATTTACTGATTCCCCAATGCTCTCCATATTTCATACTTTAGCAAATTACTTTTTCAGCAAATACATCTAAGAGATATAGATAGTTCTTTTATGAGATTTTCCAAATTAAAATGAATCTCTTATTACTTCAAATCACCACGATTTGATTAAATCATTATTTTTACACATAGAGAGATGATACTGCCTAATGGGGTCATTTGTCTCCCACCACAGGGTAAATATGAACATGAGCTACACAGTGATGAAAACAGATGCAATGGAAAAAAAGGAGGAGCCTGGAGGGGGGAGTAGGGGAAGGGACCCATCCCAAGCCCTGAGGGTGGGCTGGGGACATCCAGGCAAGGGACAAGGGCCTTGTGGTTGTTTGCCCACTGCCCTCAGGGGGACACAGGTGGTGCCAGCCCCTTTGGGCAGGGCAGGAGGAGCAGCAGTGCTGAGGGGACTGGAATCAGAGATTCCTGGGGGAAGGTGGGGATGGCTGACCCTCAGCTGGCTGCACTCAGGCTCTGCAGGTCACACTGGAGCTGGGTGTTCCACCCCACTACTGGTACAGTCATTGTGTGGGCACAGAGTGCCAGCACAGACCCAGCCCTGCCCAGGGAACACTCCCTGCTCCTCACAGCCTGAAACCCCCTCGGGTGCTCCCAGACTGACATCACTGAGGAGGAAGGATGTTCCAGCACTGCAGAGCTGGGAATGCTCACAGAGCATCTCCATTGTCAACCAGAAAACAAGACTTGCTGACTCATGGTTGCTATTTACCCCCTGTCCAAAAAAAAAAGAAAGACCCAAATGATTTATTTCTCACATTAATCTTGCATCTCTCCTTCCATTTGATGCCCATTTTCTGGCTGAAAGCATCAGGCTCAGCTCCCTGGCAGCAGTGGCCCAGGGACTGGCACGTGCTTTGGAGGCTAAACCAGGCTCCAGGACTGACTGTGGGGCACAGGGAGCCTGGCAGGAGGGGTTTATCCTGGGCACAGGGGGCACAGGGAGCCTGGCAGGAGGCATTTACCCTGGGCACGGGGGCATCAGGGAGCACAGGAGAATCAGGGGGCACAGAGAGCCTGCAGGAGGGGTTTATCCTGGGCACAGGGGGCACAGGGAGCCTGGCAGGAGGGGTTTATCCTGGGCAAAGGAGCCACAGGGAGCCTGGCAGGAGGGATTTATCCCAGGGAAAGCCCCAGGACCCCATGCCCAAGGAAAGGATGGGCTGCAGGAGAGCGGGGGCTGCACTGCAGGGCAGGGGGGCTGCACAAGGAGCAAGAGCCTGGGAAAACAGAGATGAGAACAGGGGATCCAACACCCCCCTGGCACCAGTGGAACAGCAGCAGCCAAGAGACCCTCCCAGTGTCTCCAGGAAGAGCAGCAGTGAGAGGCTTGTGGAGACCCACAGGGCCCTTGGCATGAATGGAGCAGGGACTTAACAGGACCTTCTGTCCCCTCCAGTTTGTCACCAGCCCATGCCACAAACCATCCATTTCATGTGTCAGAGGGCTCAGAGGTTATTTAATAAGGAAAATCATTAAGCTTAATTAAACCACAAAATTATTGACCTGCTGCATTTCTCATGTGCCTCAAGTGTTTTCATTCTCAGCCCCAGTGAGAGCAAATACAACATATTGACCCAGTTTCATACAAGCAGAGATTTGATCAGTTTATGATATTTTTATTCTTCTGTCCCAAGGGTGTCCCCACTAATGGCTGCCCATTAGACCAGTTTGAGTTACCCAGACAGTAAATCATCACTTACTACAATTACTGATGTCAAATGAGTTGACAGCAGTTCCTCAAACACTTTCCCAATCTTGCCAGCATTTAACACAAACCAGTTTCATTCACTGACACTAAATGTAGATAAAAGCATCAGGCATGGAATGGGAGGATCAAATCTGAGACAGCAAGTTTTTTTGCAGATTTTCTGATGTTGCCCAAGCCACATGCTATGGGGTGTTATGGAGCCATTAAGCCAATCTACTGATATTTTTTGACCTTCTTACTCAGCAAAAAGGCCATAAATGGTTTTATGAACTTCCATTGTGCCATAGAAGTGCTTTGCAGTTGTTTTCTTTTTTTAACAATTGCTGATTATAACTGTGGAAAAGGGTATTTTAGCTAATGTCACATTTGACTTTTAATATCCATGTACAGAGGAAATTCCACTCGCCACACACTTAGGGCAAATCTGGGATTTGGAGCTCTAAAGCTTCTATTAGGGAAATGGATATATATTGGCTGAGTGTCACTGTTCTCCCTGTTACAAGCTCATGCAGCTGCCATGGCAATGGGATCGTGACCCAGGTGGTGTCCAAGGCACTGCTCTCATAGAAAGGTTAATATGCAGCTGTATTATTATTCATTATGCTACATTTTATAGCCCTCAGGCACTTCTTGCTCTCAGAGACCTCCCGTGTACATCAATATAAACAGCAGAAACCCTGGGTTAAAATGAACCCCCTTCTCTTTGCTATTTCCATTGCCACCATCCTCAGCTGTGGGTACAACTCACCAGGACACACACAGGGATCTCCTCCCCACCCCTGGCTCCTCTTGCTGCCCTGGGCTTCTGAAGGCACCAGGATCCTCCTCCTCCTCCCTTCCTGGGCTTCTGAGGGCACCAGGATCCTCCTCCTCCTCCCTTCCTGGGCGTCTGGAGGCACCAGGATCCTCCTCCTCCCTTCCTGGGGCTTCTGAAGGCACCAGAATCATCCTCCTCCTCCCTTCCTGGGCTTCTGAAGGCACCAGGATCCTCCTCCTCCTCCTCCCTCCTGGGCGTCTGGAGGCACCAGGATCCTCCTCCTCCCTTCCTGGGGCTTCTGGAGGCACCAGGATCCTCCTCCTCCCTCCTGGGCTTCTGGAGGCACCAGGATCTCCTCCCTCCTGAGCAGAGGCTGCTGCTCCAGCCCAGGGGGACCCAGTTTTTGCTTTATGGACACCAGAAACGCCAAACCACTCCTGAGAGGACCAAGAGCTGTGATGGGGCAGGAGCTGAGGGCTCCTGCTCCTCTTCCCTTGCAGGAGCTGCAGCTGCACAAAGCATCAGGATTTTTGCCTTTCCAGCCCCGGAGGGCCGGTCCAGGCTGCCAGGGGATCAGTCCCCAGGGCTGCTCAGGGCAGGCTGCTCTGTGCTCAGCTGAACACTCCACTGCCTCATTGCAATGGCTCCTGCTGCAGGAATGAATAATTCTCTGAATTGCAGCCTGCAGAGTGCCAGCCCAGGGAGAAAGGCTGTCCCTGACCCACTGCTGTGAGGGGGGGCCGTGTCTGCTGTGACCAACATCCCCTGAGTCAGGCCAAACAGAAGGGGTGCAGAAATACACCCTGGAGCAGAATGTCTGTCCCAGCAATTCATCCTTTCCTGCTGCCCAGTTATTGAAAAGGGACAACTTGTCTTGTCAGGACCTCATCCATGAAATACTCCTTCTCCTCACACCTGAGGAGGAGTGAAAAGCTTTTTATAAAAGCTGTTTATAAAATAGCAAGAGTTTGTGCCTGGGCCTTCCCTGGAGCTGTCCAAGGCCAGGTTAGGTGAGGCCTGAAGCAACTTAGTGTAGTGGAAGGTGTCCCTGCCCACATGGCAATGATTTTACCAATACATACACATGGTTTGGGTTGGAGGGACCTCAAAGCCCATCCAGTGCCACCCCTGCCATGGGCAGGGACACCTCCCACCAGCCCAGGGTGCTCCAAGCCCTGTCCAACCTGGCCTGGGACACTCCCAGGGTTGGGGCAGCCACAGCTGCTCTGGGCACCTGTGCCAGGGCCTGCCCACCCTCCCAGGGAAAAATTTCTCCCCAACATCCCCTCTTACCCTGCCCTCTGGCAGTTTGAATCCTTTCCTGTCTGAGCTGTTATTTCAGTTTCCCATTGCAGTTGACTCTCTATCTAAACCCCTCTGCCCGCATTGATGGCTCCTTCCCATCAGTTTTCCAAGTTCCTGCTTCCCACTCTTTTTACCAGAAGCTGCTCCACAGATGGCCTGTTCCATTTTAATAATGCAGAGCAGTAAAATCCCAGATACAGGAGGTCTAAATGCAGAACATGACAGTGGTTTCCCTCCCTTCAGCAGCAACGACCGGCAAATCGCACGGAATGTCTCCTTAAAAGCTCTTAAACTCCAGCCAGCCACTTGCATAATTCCAACTGAGCATAAAAAGCCAGAAATCCCTCTATGTTGTAATGCAGCAACTGGAGTCACTCCTGGAGATGCTCAACAGGTTAAAATGATAATAAAATAAACGAGCACACACAGTGAAGATGCAGAATAAAGGAGATGGAGCTACCCCTGGACGAGGCTGCAGCAGGGCCCCCACAGATGGGTGGGATGGGATGGGCAGTGCTGGGTGACCCCCCAGTGGCACAGCACCCACCCCACCAGGGCAGCCAGGCTGCAGCCCCTGGGGCAGCCCAAGCACAGGGCTCACAGTGATGCTACAGCACAGCTCATCTGTCACCCCGTGGCACCAGGGCTGGGCTGAGCTGTGCCACCAGTGCCAGCCACCCCTGCTCTGCTGCACCCACACATGCCCTGGGCGCCAGCCCAGAGCTCGAGGCTGCCCAGCCACTGCCACCCCTGCCCAGCCACTGCCACCTCTGCCCAGCCACTGTAACCCCTGCCCAGCCACTGTAACCCCTGCCCAGCCACTGTCATCCCTGCCCAGCCACTGCCACCCCTGCCCAGCCACTGCCAAACCTGTCCAGCCGCTGTCACTCCTGCCCAGCCACTGTCACACTTGACCAGAAAACCCAGCACAAAAGGCAATCTGAGCCTGTGCTGCTCCTGCTGTGCCCAGCCTGGGACATACCTGCTCCTGCTGTGCCCTGCCCAGCCCTGGCACTCCTGGCTGTGCCCTCAATGCCTCCAGCACACAGAGTTCATGCTCTCCTGTCTCTGTGCAGCTGCCTCTGCCTCGCTGCAGTGTTTCCATGTCAACAGCAATACCTACTCTGTGCAGAGAGGTTTGTGCAGCCTGAAGTGGCTGTGCCTCCCCAGCCCCACTGGCACACACAGACCCCCAGGGCACACATGGAGCTCCCACAGCTCACTGGTGGCACAGCAGCCCTGGCTGGGTGACAGTAACAGCCCTCTGCTCAAATGCTGTTTCAGGTGGTGCCTCTGTCCTGCAGAGACATCATTTACCAGCACTTGCCAGGCAGAGCTGGGCTCAGGTGGAGCCAAGGCTTGGGCTGGCATGAGAGGCACGTGCCCAGCACCTCTGGCTGTGCACAGCAAAGTCATGGCTCAGTCTAAACACTGCCAACCTTCCTCCTACATGTCCTAGAGACAGCATTCCCAAGGGAATCATAGAATGGTTCATAGCTCATCCTGTCCCAGTCCCTGCCATGGGCAGGGACACCTCCCACCAGCTCCAGCCTGGCCTTGGACATGCCCAGGAATGGGGCAGACACAGCTTCTCTGGGCACCCTGTGTCAGGCCCTTCACAGGGAAGGATTTCTTCCCAATCTCTGCCTTAAACCTGCCCTCCCTCAGCTCAAGCCCAGTCCCCCTTGTCCAGTCACTACATGCCCTTGTGAAAAGTCCCTCTTCAGCCTTCTTGCAACTCCCCTTTAGGCACTGGACACTAAAGTCCCCCTGGAGCCTCCTCTTTTCCAGGCTAAACAACCCAACTCACTCAAAATAGTCCCCAAATCCTCCACCACACCCTTCCCTTCCTTTTTTCTTTAGATCCTCTCACAGAATCTCTTCTTTGCTGTTTGACAGCTGATTTCTGGCCTCCAAGGCAGCTCTGCCAACACCAGAGTGTGCTGGGAGGTGCCACAGGGATGGACTTGCTGTTCCCCCCCTGCTCTCCACACTCTGCTCAGCTGAGGCTGCAGCTCCAGCTCCCTCCAACTGTGCACATTAATCACATCAAAGCCCCAGGTACCAGCCAGAACAACTGCTCAGGCTTGTGCAGAGAAAGGGAAGATAACAGGGCTGACTCCTGAGGCTGGGGACACAGTGCCACCCCTCAGGCTGCCCTCGAGGCCATGGGTCTGGCATGGGGCTGCCCACATGGCCCAGGTGCTCCTCACTGCAATTCCCTGCATCTCTGAGGGAAAGCAAAAGGCATTTCCAATTTCATTAAGTATCTCAGGAGCAGACCATCCTCTGGGCACACATTCCTCAGCCCCTCATCACCACTCTTTCTCTTTTGCAGGGCTACCCCAGCCCGGCTCAGCATTCCCTCTGGGCTCCTGGCCAGCCCCAAGGACCACCACCAAGTCCCTTGGCCATCTCCTGCCTTCCATCCTGTGCTCATGTGCACCCAAGAAATCACCCAGCTGCAAACACAGACACTCCAAACCCACCCCCAAGGAGCAGCACATGGATTGCCAAGAGGATAAATATCCAAGAGCATCTCCTGTGGCTGCTGTGGTGGGACTGGACCTGGAGCTGGCCCTGGCTGAGCTGGGCCTGATCTCAGAGATGCCCTGCTACAGATGACTGAGGCTGTGCAAACAGAAGGAAACTTTTAAATGGTCCTTAAGTTGCAAGATAATTTGTATTCCCCTCTCTTCATAGCAACACATTAACCAAATACATTATTTCCATAATGAGGAGATGAACATCTGTGTGGCTTCCCAAAATTTCAAGTGGCAATACTCGAGACAAGTATTCCCTCTCTGGGGCCTGACACATCAGCATTTCAAATGACTGCCATAGCTTAAAATATCAGTTCAGTTCTAAGGAGGTCAAAGAAAAAGTTCAGGATTGATTGAGATTTTATTTTTTAACAAAGCACATCAATTTAACTCCACAACTGAAAGTTGCTCCAATATTGTGTGGAATTATTTGTACCTGGCCCTGTGTAAGTGAAGTGCTGAGTGCAAACTTTACCTGGAGGGGTGTTATGGGACAGAAAATTCCTGTCAGAGAGTTGGGGCTCTGAAGAGCTCTGTGTCAGGAACCCCTTGGCACAGCAGAGCAGCCCCAGCCAACAGGCCTTCATTGCTCCTGGTTTTTGTTCAGCAAACCCAACAGAACTCCAGGGGAAACAAAACCAAAATACAACCAAACTGAAAAGCCAACCCCATCTGTGCAGAGATTATTTCACTACTCAGTTGCTGACTTGAGTAAGGGCTTATGGCAGCTGGGAAGACTCCAAAGCCATTTCCACACAGTGTCCCCATCACACCTGGGGTGGGAAGGAATCCAGCCCTGAAACCTTCCCCTCAGGACCAGCCACCCCACAGGCTTTGTCTCCTTTCAGCCAACGTGGCTGTGCATCACAACTGCTGCCACTGGACCAGGCTGCTCCCAGCCTGTGCCTGCTCTTTCCAGAGCTTTGCCTTCCTTTGCCCTGACTGAGCAGAGTCTGAGTGGGCACCGTGACAGCCCCACCAGGAGCTCTCCCTCTCCCAGCTCACGGTCACAGCCTTCAGCACCTTCCAGCCCTGGCCTCAGAGCAGCAGCTCAGACAGAAAGTGGGGTGTGTTGGTTCCATTAGGGCTCTGTTAACATGAATAAGTGAATTGAATTCAGAGGGACCGTATCATGTAATTGAAACAAAGCCTTAACCCACTTGCAGGGCCTTTTCCCTTCAGCTGCACACAGTGGGACCTTCCCTTGCAAACACAAAGCTCCACCCTACAACTGTGAGACAGAAGGTTTGTGTTTCTCCATCCTTACAAGGAGACCAACACCATGGATCTGTTGAGTCCTGCCCTCCTTTCCTGAGGAGCCAGCACATGGCAGTACAGGCAGGAGGTGTTCCCAAACCATTTTCCAGCCCCTTGTTGTCATGCAGTCAGTCAACAGAATGCAAACACACTCCTGCAGCAGATCTGCAAAGCCAGCAGGAGTGAAGTGGGCACTTCAGCATTCATTGTATCATCTTTAAGGAAATTATGTGTATTATTATGTGCATTATTTCCTAAACTATTACTTTCAAAGCCTGTAATCAGTCAAGCATTAACAATACAGACTAGAAGACAAAAACACAAGGAAACAAACAAGAAAAGCCTTTCAAATCTCTGTTCACTGCCTAAATTTAGCACATTTCTCTTTCTGGCTGAGCCAGTCTCCTCCAGAGGTGTCAGGAACCTGTAATCCCCCTGTGTCTGCAGAGGAGAACCTGGAGCCTCCAGACATTGTTCCTGGGGTGCTCCAGATGCCCCTGGGGAGCAGCAGGAAGGTGCTCCATGGCTGCTCCTGCAGGACCACCCAGACAGGACAGACACTGAATCCTTGCCCAGCGAAGGCATTTTTAGTGTCCAGTGTAGGCCCATGATTTGCTCCTTGCAAACCTGCCCTTCTGGGGTTCACTCTAACAGTGATCCCCTAGACCTAACCCCAAAGTCCATCTTCTGAAAGATCTACTCTAGACTAACTTAGAGCTCATTTTTTGGGCCCAGATTTGTCTGAAACACAACCAACATCAAGAGAGACCATCAGTCCTCCTGCTCCAGTGTCATCCTTCCTTGCCTGGTTTGCAACACCTGTGGGCACCACCAGGCACTGCTCTGGAAATGCTACAGAGCCCACTGAACTCCTCCTGCTCTGCCCAAGCAGCACGTCAGAGATGAAAAATGAGCTGCTCCATTAGGAACAACCTGTGACCTCAGCCCTCCTGCAGAACAGCATTTCTAAAATTAGGTATTTGGAACTATTCATTGACCTGAACCATGAACAATTTATTTCCAAAAGCTTCTCCTGCAACTTCTTTTTTGCATGAGAAATATGTGAAATGTGCCTGGTAAAACCAAATCTTCTGCCAGGATAGTCCTGGAAATTAGAAAAACGTGAAGCTTCTGAAATTATGGTGTCAGAAACATCAAAGGTGCACATTCCATAGAAGGAGGAGAGGGCAGCACTTCCCTCTCACTCCATCTCCAAAAAGCAGCCCCAGATCAGACCCTGCTGTGCTGGAGGTGTGGGAGAGGATGGACTGTGGGAACACCTCACCACCCTCCCTGAGTCCCTCCTGCTGCCCCTTCTTTCAGCAGTGACATCACTCAAGCTCAGTGTTGTCACCCCCTGCCAGCTCCCCACACCCCTGGGCTGAGTTGTGGAGACAAACCCAGCTCCAGAGTTGTGCTGGGCACGGTGTCACTGCCAGGGCTGCGCTGAGGGGGTGGGAGAAGGTGGCAAAATCTTCTCTCGACTTCTGTTTCCATCCCTAAGCAAATTTCAAACTAAAACACTCTTTTATAACTCTGTCCCAGTGACCCAGAACTGGCTCATTCATCAGGGTCTGGTGGGGCCCTGTGAGCCTCATCCCTCCCCAGATCCTGGAAATCCTGCCAACTTTACTAACAAACAGAAAATGAATTCCTATCACAGCTGAGGCTTCAAACTCTGCACAGAAGCAAAGTCTAAGAGCACCAGCAAACAGCAGGAACTTCCAAACAGGGCAGTGGTGGAGGAAACCGTCAGCTGCTGCCTTCATGTGCTTGCTGCCTGTTATCCACGTGGTGCCACCACCCTGCTAGGATGGCAGCTTTGGTTGCCAGCCTGAGCTGCCCTTGGCTCTGCTGCCTTGGAAAAATGCTGGGAAGCAGCATCTGGCATTTGCTGCAGGAGCAGGAACATTCCTTTGGTGCCCCCTGACCAGAGCAGACCTGCACAGGAGGGTCTGGAGGGTCCCACCACTCACATTCCCACCAGGAGCTGGCACACGCAGGCAGCAGCTTTCTAAAAATAAAATCCTTCCTTTCTGGATGGAAATCCTCTGCCCAAACACATCCAACAGCTTCAGTGGCAGATCATTGAGAGGGAAATTGTTCTTGAGAAGATGCAATTCAGGGCATTCCAAAAGCGATGATACATCTGAAGGGTGATCGATGGCTGTGCATTGCTCTGGGAATTATCTCTCCTTGCAGCATCAGCCCTCCCAGTCTGAGTCTGTGTGTACACATCTCCCTCTCTCAGAACAACCACCCACACAATCTCCAGTGTCCTGAAATAACAGTTAAATACGAACATCAAAGAGAAAATGCCAACAGAAGCCCTGGGAGCAGTCCCTGAAACACAGAGCTGGAGACACACAGAGCATGTGCTGGAGAACAGCTGGTTCCACAGAGGACCTGGATCCTGGCACAGCCAGACCTGCTGGAGCTGGGGAGAGCAGTTGAAGTCATTTCAAGGGGCCCCAGAGAAAGCTCCTAAATCTTTCCCTTACAGCAGTTCTTTATGGTCCAATTAGAGCTTCCCACTCATTTCTTTGCTCTGAAGCAGCAGCACCATTTGGTTCAAAGCCCATTTGAGGCAGAATTCTTGCTAATGCTGTGCTGGTTATGGGCTGTGTCCTGCACTGGGCCATGGCTGATAACTCTCTCTAAAACATCACTCCTTCCAACTGCCTAACAAAGCCCAAAGGAACTGCAACATCTGAGCAGCACACAGCAGCCAGGGGTGGAACTGATAACCTCAGAACCACAGAATATCCTGAGCTGGAGTGGAAGGTCTCCTGAGACCCACCTGCAGAGCTGCCTCCAGCTCTGGGGGCAGCACAGGAAGGACAGGGAGCTGCTGGAGCAAGTCCACCAAGATGATCAGAGGGTGGAGCAGCTCTGCTGGGAGGAAAGGCTGAGAGAACTGGGATTGTTCAGCTGGGAGAAGAGAAGGCTCTGGGTGGCCTCTCAGTGCCCAAAGATGCCTGTCCCACTGAGCATCCTGAATGCCACACACTCACCTGGGCAGTGCCCAGCCCACCACACCTGTCCATCACCTGTGCTCCTGCTGAACAAGTCCATCCATGCACACAATGAGATCCTGCACAAAGCCAGGAGGAGGAATCAAAAGCTAATCTGAACTCCCAGAGTGACTCTGCAACAGGCTGGAATCAATACACAATAAACTTCTCAAGGCCTGAGTGTGCCTTGGGTTCCCAGGTAACTGCAGGCTTAATTTAAATTCAATTAAGGCTTCATCAGCACTGGGGGAGATACAGACCCAACAAGTGTGTGGACAGAATGACTTTAAATACAGAGTAATTGATAGAGAGAACAGAAAGGTAAGTCCTGCCCTCAGCTGTGCCCAGCCAGAGAACAGGTCTCTGTACAGAATGGGAAGTGCCATCTGAAAGCACTTTTTGGACAAAAAATTCCAGCCCATAACTCTCTCAAAGCACATGCTCACACCCCAGGGACACAGAGAAGGCTGGAGAGCAGCACAGAACTGGAAAAGTCTCTGAACCAGGCTGCAAACAAACCAAAAGAATCCAAACTGGACTATTGCACCCATATTCTCATGCCATGCAATCCAACCCGTGTTCCACCAAGGGAGGAGGTGGGAAGTGCTGCAGGAAGCACCTCATGCCCAGAGGAGCATCCCAGGTGAAGGCAGCCCTGGGGACATGCAGAGAAGTCTGCCCATGTTTACCATGCTGGATTCAATCCAAACTGTCTCTAACACTGAGCACAATGAACCCTGAGCTCCTGTGCTTTGCTGTGCTGGGGATGCAGAGGGGAAACATTTCAGAGCCACTAAAGAGTCAGATATAATTTCACACTCATTTTTTCCTTTAATCTCTACCCTCATGTTGTTTTTTCTGGGTTCATACCACCCAAACAAAAAAGAAGCAAATCAGTTCTCATTGGAATAAACCCAAAAACATAAAACCAGGACTGGACATCCCTTTGGAAACAAACAACTGAAAAATTCAAGGACAGTTCTGTTGCTTTGCAGCACTTGTTTCTGTTTTCTGGAAGAGCTGAGCACGTCCCTGGGCTGGATTTGAGCCACCCCTTTGACCTCCAAGCCCAGAGCTCCACGAGCTGCAGCCTCAGCCACATCCCCAGCCTGCTGGAATTGAGTCATTCATCTCGAATCTACTTGGATCCCACTGTTGAGTTGCATCAGGTCTGAGCTCGGCCCATAAAGAATATTTTTGTCCACATCAGCAAAGCATTTTGCCAACTTTAAACAATTACCATCACACACACACAAATATGTGTCTATCTATAATTAGCCTCTGCATTTCTCCTAGAGCTGCTCCTCCTTGGTTCCATTTTCCCAGGGCTCGGTGTGTCCATAAAGACACATCACAGACACATAAGAAAGACAAGGAAAACTATTTCAAAAGAAAAACAAAAACCAGGAGGAACCCCCAGACCTCTGGGAGTGCTCAGTCAGCAGATGAACAGTAACAGCATGAACTGCAGGGGACCAGCCCAAAAATAAATTTTGCATGGAAAAGAGCTGTAGAAACAACAGAAAGGAAGAGGTGAATAGACAGTTATTCATCTTCCTGTGATTTCTAAGACTGAGGACAGGGCTGATGGTTCAGTGCTCTTCTCTTCAATGAGGACACACCATCACAACACACAATCAAACCTTCTGCTGGAAGAGTTCAAAGCAACAAGAACCAGAATACGATCTCAGGATGCCATAATTGTTCTAAAAATAAATACAATCTGCTTTGCCCCCCCAGAAACATCTCCAGGCCTTTCACCCCCCAGGACCTGGTTAAATTGGCTACAGAGTGTTCCCAACTTCGCAGCTCTTTAACGTGCACCTCCTCTGGCTGCCTGTCTACTGCAATTATGCAAATAAAATGCAACTTTATCCCCTCAGCATAATTACATCACACACAATCAGGCTATATTAAGACTGACTTACGATGAATGAATTCAGTTCATGTAATGATTTCCTAAATCCCCCCTGTGGGACTGTGGCAAAGAAAATTCTGTCCCAAGAGTGACATCAAGTATCAAGACAAATAACTGTGGATCTGGGGCCTGATCCTACAAGAAACTCAGGGCTTTGGGCTCCCTCTGGAGCCAGAGGCTACTGGGATATTCTCAGTGTCAGAAAAATAGGAATGTCAACTGATGTGTGTGCAGACAGGTGTGAAACTCTGGTCTTCACAGCTCAGGAAAGTCAAGGAGCTACTGAAGTAGGTCCGTGGGAGGCCTCAAAGATGATTTGGAGTCTGGAGCATCTCTCTGATGAGGAGAGACAGCAGGACCTGGGCCTGGTCAGTCAGGAGAAGACTGAGAGGAGATACCAACAATCCCTACAAACATCTCCCAGGGAGGTCAGAGGGTGGTCCCAGGCTCTCTCCTGTGGTGCCAGTGACAGGACAAGGAGCAATGACCATAAACTGAAACACAACAAGTTTCACCTCAACATGAAGAACTTTTTCCCAGGGAGGGTGGAGAGCCCTGGAACAGCTGCCCAGGGAGGGTGTGGAGTCTCCTGTCTGGAGACATCCCAACCCCACCTGCACACGTTCCTGTGCCACCCAACCTCTGTGCCCGAGTGCAAAATGCAACCAGCAACTCTCAGGCAATTCTCCAACACAGACACTGAATGAGAAGATATTTGTGGGCTCAACAAACATACTTTTTGCAGCTACACCAAATACACTGCTATTTATAGCTGTTATTTAACCTGTTTTCTCTACCTGGACCCTTCCATTCTCCTCCCTTACTGTGTCCATAACCCCCTCGTGCTTCCCACGACAGGTTCAATGTGTAACATAGAAGGAAAATATTCCAAGCAAGCAAACCTGGAAAGTTTTTGTTTCTGTTTACTGTTGGCAGAGTTTTCATTTCTGTGTCAGGAGCCCACAGGGATGAATACAGACAGCATGAAAAGCTTATTAAAATACCCTGGTTTGCAGAAACAAACCACTTCATTGTCTATCAACTTTAGGTATTTACGGAGAAACAACACACAAAAGCCTCAGGGTCTGGAAATGGAAAAGAGGGAAGCACATGATACACCTGAGAAGAATAACTAATGAGGAGGGAGTGCAGACACAGGAAAACAAAAAATATTTGGTTTTCCATGGAGTGAAGACACCAGAATGTGCTTTAATGTAGGCAACGTGCTCAAGGGCTCTTTGGAGCCCCTGCCCCACCCAACACCTGTGTGGGCTTCACTCAAAGGAAAGTTCTTTGCCTTCTAAACCTTGTAAAACAACTTTTCTTTCCATCTTACAGAGAACACAGACTCTGGACAACCAGCTTGGTGCCCAGAGGAGGCCATGAGGATAGTTGAGCATCCCTGCACATGAAAGGATTAACAGATCGAGGAGACATCAGACAACAAACTCTTCAGAACACAAACAAATGCTGAGAAACAAAGAGATTATGTCCAAGTTTCCCATAATTTTTACATCCATGTGCACATGCACAGGTGAGCACATCTCTGAAGCACACAAGTAACGTGCACAAATACAGTGCTTGATCTGCAGGAAACAAAAGCTGAGTTTAAGTGAAAACCACTGATCTGAAACTGAAGTTTTGCTTCTTCAGTAGAAAATTTCTCCAGCTCTGGATCAGAGTTGAGACATAAATTGTAACAGACCTTCTCTTCCCATGTACACACGTGGGGCGTTCAGATCATCTGGGTTTCCTCTCCTTTCAGTGGCAAAGGCCCTGTCCCCACCCCACAGCTCAATGCCAGCCCTGAGGTTGTGCCTCCAATCATCACCTGCTGGCAGGTTCTGCTCTGGGAGCAACGCTGGGAGCTCACACAAGGAACATGGACATTTAGGGGGAATTCAGGAGATGGAGAGTTCCTCCAGGTGCCCTCCAGTCTGTATCACACCATGTCTGTGCCTCTTCATCCCAGAGCACTCAGGGCCGTGCCTGGGGAGGCAGAGGGAGGGAGGGAGACAGGGAGGGAAGGAGCTCTTACCCTCGATGGTGGCTCTCTTGGGCAGGATGGTGATGGCCCCCTCGGCGACGTCCTCCTGCTGCAGCAGAGGGCTCACCTTGGAGCCCCACGTGTCAGAGCCCACCCACAGGAAATGCCCCACCTGATCCGCCCTCTTGGCAGCTGCCAGGATCTGCCTGTGGGGAAGAGAGGTTTGTTCACAAACTGGTGCCGTTTAAACCCAGAACTGCTTTAGGAGATCACTCAAGGCAAAGGCAGAAGGGATGGGCTCCAAGAGCTCAGAGGTGTCTCCCAACATAATTGATTCTGTCAGGAACAGAAACAGCCCATTCCTGTACCCAGCAGAGCTCAGAGGTTTGGGAAACACCACGTCATGAGGGCTCTGAGCAACCTGGTGGAAGGGGTTGGTGCCCATGGCAGGGGGTTGAAACAAGATAATTTTGAAAGGTGCCTCCCAATCCAAACCATTCTATGCAGCACCAATGGGACTCCTCTGTACATTCAGCCTATACCCCATGACTAACATATTAATGCCACTAAAACTTAAGAGTTTTGCCACTGACTTTATTGAAACTTCACCCTAAATTCTTTTTGTCTCACTTTGCAGGACTGAGCCTCTCAGCAACTGATGATTCCATCACAATTTTAAGCTAAATTAAAATTCTGGAGCAAGAAAATGGAACAGGGGCAAGTGAGAAATGAAATATAAAAATTCTTTGTATTATTTTATGAGCCAGTTCTATGTGGTTTAACCTTGAGCATCCAAGACACTTTATCACTATTAACCTTCATTTGCCATAAAATAAAGTCTGAAATAATGAATTATACATGAGAGAAAGAGCTTGGAGAGAGGGGCGTGTTCTTAATGCCTCTTTGAGAGGAAAGGTCAGCTCTGCCACCCAGGGCATGAGTAACCCTATGCCAGGAGAAGCTCCCAGGCCCTGGTCACCATTCCTGTCCCCCCAGTATGGTCTGGGCACCCCCTGAGCCAGGGCACAGCACCCTCGTGCCTGGTGCTTCCCTCCACATTCCAGACCCACACCCCCACATTGCCCTTCACTCTCCACACTGTTATTGCTTGGCCTTTCCTGCCCAGCCACCAACCCAAATAATGCACAAATTCCCTCAGCTGTCCTTACTTTATGTCCTCATCGTTGGCAAAGATCACGATGGCCCTGGCGTTGGGCGTCTCCAGCAGCTGCCGGATGATCTTATCGAAGTCCAGGGTCTTGTCCTTGCGGTCCTGGGGGATCTTCAGGGACTGAGCGATGCAGAGCCCACCTGTGCCAGAGAGAGCAGAGAACAAGAGCACTCAGGGGAGGAAAAGGAAACCTCAGAGGAGGAAAAGGAAACCTCAGAGGAGAGCACAGGAGCGGCAGCAGGAAATGCACAGGCTGGAAGAGGAACCTGGAGGAAGAGGAATCCTCTGGTGGGATCACTGCCCTTGTCCAGTGTCCTGAGGGATCCAGGCCATTATCTCTGTGCACAGAGAACTCTGGTGCACACAGTCTGCATGGCTGGGCAGGGCTGAGGTTAAAACAGATGGGAAAACCCAACACTGTGGAAAAGCAAAGGGAGCAAATAAATGGTCAGTGGAAGGATTAAAAACAGAGGAATTAAAAAAGGAAACCAATCCAAACAACAACCTGAACAAGCTGAGTAAAACCCCCCAAATCAACAGTCTGAAAGGCAAGAGGTGCTGACAGGGGGTTAAGACAACTTTTGTCTCAGCAAAGCACTGAGATTGTTTTTAACTTTGCCAGTTGAAGGCTATTGAAGGAAAATGTTTCCACTGAAATGACTTATCTGGAATAGGAACAGCCAAGGAGTTGAAACATTGGCAAAGATTGCTCAAGAGAATCCTTATCCACTGCAATGCCCATCACCAGCTGGGATGGAGAGACCCAAACACTGAAGCCTCAAGACAAAGTACATCTGTGAATGGGACTGCCCATAAACACACAGAAACGTGGCAGAGGTGAGCACAGGACAGGGACGCCCCAGCCAGGGCAGGGAAAGGCTCCCTTTGGCACAGGGCCCACACTACAGTTACTCAGTTGGTTTTGGGAAAATTAAAGAAAAATCCGTCCCATCTCCAGTGATGGAGTGCTTGTTTCTGGCAGATGAAAACACAAGTTTTGCCTTAATTATTTTGTTTCTCAGTGGTAAACACTTTCATCTTTTATGGCATCTTAGATACCAACCTCCCCACTCTACTGCACAGTGTGTTAATTAATAACATATCAGAGCTGCTTAATAAGAAACAGCAGTGGGGATGAGTTAATTAAAAGGCATCAGGACGAATGAGAGATTCACAGATATGCTTTAAAATACAGATCTGAAAGTACTGTTAGATGAGGTAATAGAGAAGGTGTTTGTAGGGAAAGATCCTACAGCAGCAGCAGCAGCAGGAGGAGGAGGAGGAGGCTCATCCCCCCAGCACACACCATTTGCCAATGGAGCATCATCATCCAACCCAGGGCAAAGCAGCCACGGCAACACTGGGAGAAACCTGGAACTGCCATGAAAACCAAATTCAGGCTTTAAAATTGTGAAATGTGGTTCCTGTGCAGGTCCCTGAGCACCTCCAAAGCAGGTCAGGCTCATTTCCCCTTATTTGAGAGGCAGAGGCTGCCTGGAGGCAAAGCAGCTTTGCTGTACTGGCTGCTCCAACAACTCTGGGGCAGGGAGATTGGTTTGCTGGGAAGAAATAAAACACTGAAAAGAAAAGGCAGGCAAAGAATAAACAAGAGTGATAACCACCAGGTTTTACTCTGACTCACACAAAATCTTTCATTTTGTTTCACAATCCTCACAACCTGAAATTTTTGCAACCTTGTGGTTTTTTGGGTTTTTTTTGTTTGTTTGTTTTTTAAAGAAAACAATACAAATTTTTTAAAATAAGCTTCATTTTTAAATGGGGAGGGAAAGTCTCACTGCTGGTGAGTTCAAAAACTTCAGCAGTTTTAAATGCTCTTTCCTCTTTCCCCAGCCAGAATCAGACAGGATGAGCTCAAACCCATGAGCAGCATTATCAGCCCTCAGGAAATGCCCCACTTGGCAGAGCCTTCAGAGTCCCCTGGCTGCCTTCCTGCCCCCCCGACCCCCGTGCTGTGCTCCGGGAGCAGAACCCAGGAGGGTTCTCGTGCAGCTGGAGCAGACACGCGGCAGATTGGTCGGGGCACGAACCCCAGTGCTGGTTTTCCCGGGGAATGGCTGGATGGGGTAACCAAAGTGCTGCTCAGTATCCGTGGCTACCCCTGATTCTGTGGTGTTTGGATTCTGGTACAACACTAAGCACATTATTCTGCTTCCCTGAAATTCTCCAGGAGCTATTTCCTTATCACCACCTAATTGGATTATCAGGTAGCAAAAGAGACAATTTAACACTTTTTCAGCTGATTTATCTGCAGAGATCCTCTTTGGGGCCAAATCACTTTTAGCAACACTGAAAACATCACTTCACAAAGTTGTGTTGGTGCTGCTGATTATTAAAAGGAACTCTCAATTAATTTGATTAATACATGACTTTAAAATTAGCAGCTGCCAAGAGCTGCCTCCTGGATGTTTATTGAAATTATGGAAACAACAGACAAAGCCTTTGGCATTGCACGGCTCACCCTCCACTGGCAGGGATTTGAGGACCTTCCCCTCTGCTCATTAGCATAGAAAACACCCTAAAATTGGGCTTTTAATGAAGGTTTATTGAGAAGGGTGAGAAAAGCTCAGCTCAAGTACTGATGGTACCCAGACTTTTTAATCTAAACAATAAAAAGTCTTCTATTGTGGAAGAGCTCTGATCCCTGGGAAGGACCCTGCCAGGGAGCTGGTGTGCTCCATGATTGTCCAAGGAGACAGAGTTAAACCTAAGCTTGGGAAGGCAAAGGAGAGGAATTAACTGGGGAAGAAACAAAATAAACCTTAAAGGCACATAGTTGGGCTTTTCCATTTCAATGTACAGTTTTTATGCCACTGCTGGGCTCTGGCATGTCCTTAAATACCCTGCACATACAATTTATGAGCTGCAATGAATTTCACTTGTAAACCTCATATATTCTGTAGACAAGAAACCAGTGGCAGTAACACTGGAGATTGAGATTAAAGAAGTCATGTGAAAACTCCCACACCACAATCGAGGATATTTCCAGATAAAGCAGAATCACATCCTAAAGGAACTGGAACCACACAGATGATTTTCAGTTCCTGAAATGCTGCTGGGACTGGCAGCTTGTTTGGCATCAAACTCCTCAGCAGGGAGAGGGAGTTGTTCAAACACTGCCACAGAAGCCACCAAACCTCCAAAGAACAGTCACTGGGAAGTCAATCCATGACTCACACGTTTGCTGCAGAGCAGAGCAGGGGTCTGTGTGGCAGGGGGGGCTCAGATGGAACTCACATTGAAATAAACCCCAGACTGAACCCCTCACTGTCCATGTGGCAGGACTGTCATCAGCCTCTTACCGAAAATCTGACTATTTCTTGCAAGTTAAACTAATATAGGAAAATTTCCAGTCCCATTCACAAACTTGCAGATTGACAGTGCACTGAGCTGAGCCCCCAGTATTGCCCCTGTCCCATTAAGGGACAAGGTGCCACCAGTGGGGAGGTTCTGCAGGGGCTGGTCTGAGGTTGTGAGAACTCTCCCAACACAAGAGCCCAAGCACTGACCCAGCAGCTCCAGCTCCCTGTGCAAGGGGCACCCAGAGCCCAGAGGAGTTCTGGGATCATCTGCTGCAGCACCAGCCCTGCCTGAGCCACTACAAAGCAATTTTAGTCTGTGGAAATCAGAAGTTCCTGCCTTTCCATGCAGCCAGAAATGGGAATAAATTATTTTATTCTGACCCTCCAAATTGAAACACACCAAGACACATTCAGAGCAAACTGGTTGGATTTCACTCTGCCTGTATTTACTGGGCCAAATCAGCAAGGGATATTCAGAGTCCTCAGGAAAAAAGAACTTCAAGGTAAAACAGTGGCTCACACAGAGATCCAGAAGTGACAGTTGGGTCCCTCTCTCCAAAATCAAAGTTCTGACAAGACTGGATTGGACTGTGGTTCCATTGCTGTGACCAGTTAATATCCCACTTAACTCTGAATCCTCAATCTCCTACTTACCAAGAGCTACAAAGTTCCTGCTTATGACAGGAGAAGAATTTTACATCTGCCCTGAACTGCAGATGGGCTCAAATTTAAATTGCATCTCCACAGTGTCATAACTCAATTGTAAAAATAAAAGGTACACCAATAATAACATTACATTAAAACATGAACCCACAACAATTTACCCAAGGAAAAGGATCCCTGTGGATACCAAACAGTTTTATCTCAGAAACTTTCTACACATGAAGAATCTACTGAATCATTTCTGAATTTTATTTTCACTAATTGTGTTTATTGTTTCATTTTTTCCCATTAACCCTCATTATAACCCAACACCAGAACACCTAAACTGATACAGAAGACTAATATTTCTAGTATGTTATTCATTAGTGCTCAATTCCATCGTGTCAGACCTTTGCTGGGTGTTTAATGACATTCCTCGTGCGTTTTATCACCTCTAAATTGTCCTTTATTATGGCAGTTACACTCCAGCAATATACAAAAAATTAAGACTCTCTCTGGAACAGCAAATTAAATTATAAGAACGTTATGGGATCATTTGGAAAGATTAAAAAAAGCTCTGTTTGCTAGAGAGAAAATAAAGCAAATGAAGATCCCCTGTTAGAGCAGGAGCTGCTGGGGCTCAAAACAGGTGTGGGAGCAGGAGAGGTCTTGGCAGCAGAAGGAACTTGGGATTTATTGGCATCCTAAAATCTGGGCTACAAAAGGTACATTGGAGTCACACAGTGCAGCCATGTAGAAAAAAAACAGTATAAAATAAAATTCTGCTTCTGCTTCAACATCTAAACCACTTTTGTTGTTACAACTTCATGCCAGGAGTGCTCCAATGACCCAGCCTGGAGCTGAGCCCTGCAAAGCCCCAAAGAGGATGAACTCTGCTCAGAGGGAGTCTGAGACACACCTGAAAATGAAGTACTGCCCCTCTGAAAGGAGATTGGATTCCAGGGAATCAAGAAAGAAGAACCCAAACTGATAAACTACTCCCTGTTTTCCTGTAAAGACTCAGAACCTGCAGATTCTCAGCCTGTTTGGTGGAGCTGTTTGGGGGAGCTGTTTGGGACTGTTTGTTTGGGGGAGCTGTTTGGGACTGTTTGTTTGGTGGGGCTGTTTGTTTGGGGGAGCTGTTTGGGACTGTTTGTTTGGGGGAGCTGTTTGTTTGGTGGGGCTGGTTCTTGGAGCTGCCTCTCAGAGCTGCTCTCAGATTCAGGGACTGTGCTGTTCTTGCAGGCACCTTCCCCCCCAGTGATGACGATGCCACCTCTGGGTAGTGGATCATTATAAACTGCAGGCACAAAATGATCTCTAATGATGAAGCTTTTCTAACTACAATTTGGAATGTTCCCTTGCTCCTAATTCAATTTCTCTTGGAGAGGGAACGTGGCATTTCCCCTGCTCTCAGTGAATGGTATTTTTGAGGCTGTTATGGATCTGTGAGGGCAAGTAAAGACTCGTCAATTCTTCAAAGAATGAAAAATCCAGAGAGTGGCAACGACACAATGAGAAATCTCAGTGGGAAAGGAGGGAGGAGAAGAAAGCTTTGAAGTATAATTTTGGAAGGAAACCTGTTTCCTAATTTTCCCACCCAAGAAAAGGCCAGCACTTACAGCATGAACCAGTGGCTGGTTTCCTGAAGGCAGCCTCGGGCTTGCCAGAGCCCTGCAATGGATTAGGCACATGGGATGGGGCTCAGAGGAACTCTGGGAGCTGAGCTGCTGAGGACACAAAGTGACACTGGCCCAGAGCACAGAACTCCAAGGGAAGCACCCTAAGAAAATGGGGGTTTGGCATTCACTTCTCTTAGAAAGATCATTGAATCATTGAAGTTGGAAAAGACTTTCTAGGCCAAGTCCAACCTTCAACCAAATCCCTCCATGTCCACTAACCTGTATCAATGATGTTCTGGTGGAAACACCAGAGAAAACAGGGGGTCAGGCTGGGGCACATGAGGAGGGAAAGGAAAAGGAGGGGACTTCCATGACATCATGGCACTTGGGGATATGATTTAGGGGTGGTTAAGGTGGTGCTGTGTTAATGGTTGGTCTCAGTGATCTTGGAGGTCTCTTCCAACCCTGATGACTCCATGACATTTTGGTTCACCTCCAGTTCATAGAATGGCCTGGGTTGGAAGGGACCTTAAAGCTCATCCAGTTCCAATGCCCTGCCATGAACATGGACACCTTCCACTGGACCAGTTTGCTCAGAGCTCCATCCAAGGTGACCTTAAACACCTCCAGGGATGGGGCATCCACAAGTTCTCTGGGCAACCCGTGCCAGTTCCTCATGATGTCTCACCCAGAGGAAGGCAGCAGATCTCTGCTCATTCCCCCTGCACACTTCCAGCAGGATGGGGGTCTGCTCTGTGTACAACAACCACCCCACCCTCTTGCAGGGCACTGCTCTGTCCTCCACACACACTGTCCTGCTGCTGCTTCCCAGCTTTGGCTGCACCTCCAAGTGTTGCTGCTCCCACAGGACTCACCCTCCCACCACAGGTCCCTGCCCTGCAGGGCTCACACCAGAGAAGGTTTCCTGAGGTCTCATCACCAAACTGCCACTCTGTTCTGTGTGTTCATGACTCACAGCATTTCCCTGGGAGCTGAGCACAGCCCTCACTCACACACACACCTGGTAAAAGCAGATTTAAGCACAGCCTTGAAAGCAAATCACAGAATTCACAGAATAACAGAACCATTTAGGTTGAAAAAGACCTTTAAGGTCGTGGAGTGCCACCATTCCCCCAGCACTGCCAAGGCCACCACTAACCCATGTCCCCAAATGCCACATCCATAAAGCTGCAGGGTCTGTGACTCTTCACAATCCAAAGGTCAAAATATGGTTGAACATTTGAACCCAGAGTGAGCTTCTGGAATCAGACTGAGAGAAACACACCCCTCCCATTCTCTCCAAATCACCTCAAGATCAAATTTGCAGGTGCCAGTTGGGATGACTGAGATACCAAATCACAGTTTTTCTGTCAAGTCCCGCCAGGGTTTCTGATCAGTCCTCACTTGCTGCAGCACATTTTCTCCCAAGAGATTCCCACCCAAGGTCGTTGCTGGGACCTCCTGCACTGCCCTCTGGGACTGGACACGTGGACATTCAGCAAAGCCAGGAATTACTTCAGTAGGTTTTGTTCCCAGCCCTTGGATGGGGAAAGATAAAACAGAAAAAAGACTCTGTGATTCCTTGGTCTTTTCTTGTCTTTCTCATAATCCTCATCTCCTTCACACTGGAGTAATGTTCTTAATGTACTAGACTGAGCCTTAATGACCCTCTCTCAAAAGGGTACTAAAAATGCAATATAGTTCAATAAAGCCACTACTGCAGCCTTGCAGAAACCACCCCCTGCACTGCCTGGGGATGAGCTGGTCGAGTTAATGCAGCTCTGCCACGAGGGGCTGTCGAAGGTGGGAAGGGAGGAGCAAGCCCTGGGGAGGCAGGACAGGAACTGCCCTCATGGCAAATGATGGTGTCACAGCTCAGTCAGAGCCCAGCACTCAGCCAGGGGCTCCCAGGACTGTGGCTGACAGAGGGACCTCAGGCAGGGCCTGGGGAGGTGACACTCAGCCTCATGGTCAGGCCAGGCTGGACAGGGCTTGGAGCAACCAGGGTTGGTGGGAGGTGTCCCTGCCCATGGCAGGGGGTGGAATGGGATGGGCTTTAAGGTCCCTTCCTACCCAAACCATGCTGTGAATACCCAGGGCAGCACAGGCTGCAGCCTGGACTGTGGACCCACCAGAAAACCCCCAGGACAGGAGGTACCTGGGGAAGGAAGGGGCTGGCAGAGGGGTGGCCCTGGTCCCCAGGAGGAGGGAGGAGGTGACAGCTGGCTGTTAAGCCATGGAGGACATGCAGAGGAGAACGGGGAGCAGCTGCTCACTGTGAAACACAGAACTGAGCAACTTCAGCCCCAAAGGCTGCACTGAGTGACGTGGGGCAGGGGCTGGGATGCTGCACCCCCTGCACCTCCCACTCCCTCTGGGCTTTCCTGAGTGGCCACCCTGGTGGGTGTGGGTGCTGAGCTGCACAGGACCCTGCCCTGCTGCAGCAGCTCTGGGGACACCACGAGCTCAGGAGGTTCTTCTCCACACTGCACAAAGTAAGCACAAGGGACAGGGAGCAAAGATCACCCGCTGCCTTGGAAAGCAAAGCTTTGCCCTCAAGGCTTTGAACCACAGTTGAGGGCTGGTTCCTGACACATCTGGACATGTTTGCTCACAGCTGAATGTTCACCACATCTCAGTGGTGACCTTGCCATGATTTGGAACAGCCTCAGCCCAGCCAGGGCTTTGCAGCTCCCCTGCAGTGCCAGCCAGGTGGGCCACAGGCAGGAGGGCAAGGGGCATGAACAGCTGAATAAGCAAAACCTGGGCTTGCCCAGCCGTGGCACCACTGCCAGCCCCAGCCCTGGGCATTCCCTGCACCCAGGAACTCAGAAAATAGATGGAATCTGGTTATACCTGAGTTATCTCAGCACTAAGCCCTTCATTGACTGTTTTCTAAAGAGGCTTTTCAATGAACAGCCCATTAAAGACAAAGTGATTCTCTCAATTTGATGCTGAGTTGGAGAGGCCCATGAAATATCTGCCAATATTCAGAGTGCCCAAAGTGTTCACCCAAACACAGAGGGATTGCTGCAGAAATCAGCCCACACTGCCCTGCAGAGCTTCCCAAACATTCTCAATCTCTAAAAACTCCTTTTCCCTTGAAACAAATGGAGTTATGGCAACAGGACACACGATTTCTGGCAACACAATCCTCAGGAAAACATCCCTTTCCTCACAGAAGGAAGAACAAAGGAAAAACAGGCTTTTGGTTTCCCTTTGCTGCCTACAAGGAAAAGCCCAAACCGAAGCACTGGGACTGATGGGAATTAAACACACAAACCAAACCCTTTCAGGCTGCAGGGAGGGATCTGAGAGATGCTGGAAGTTCCAGCCCAGGGGCACAGGGGAGAGGGCTCTGGGCCCCTTCACAGGGACCTTCTCCCAACCTGTTACTTGCTGCTCCAATCTGGGGCTTATGCAAAGGAGCAAACCAAGGAAAATGGTCACAGTGCAGCAGCAAACACATGAGCACAAATCTGGGGGGTTTGAGGCAACACTTCATTCCCAGAGAATATCGAAGCACCAGTGACAAGCAATGGAAAAAAGCTCTTCTTTTCCTGAGTGGAACGAGCACAGGGAACATCCACCACCAACATTCCCTCGTCCTGTGCATTTTAAACCCTTAAAGTCTCATTTTTCAGGTGTATCTAAAAACAAATACACAGGGAATGTCTCACTGATATAAAAATGAAATAAATCTTCAAAAAGTCACTATACAGTGGATCCCCCATAAGGGCAGGGGCAGTGCACGAGGCACTCCTGTTTATTTTATTAATAGTGTTTTTAACATTAAACCCCTGCATGTTCTTGGGGAGATTTGCTTTGCACTGATGCAAACCCACAGACTCCAACACTGTGGGAGCAGGAGAAGGATGGAGTGCCAAGTTTATCTGAGACCAGGTTTTTCTGAGCTAAACCTTACAAAGTTTATCCTGCAGTCCTGATTTTATGAACTGGGCACCCAGATCTCTGCCAGTGCAGCACAAGTGGCACCAGTTCAAAGTGCTGCACTAAGAAAGAATAAACCCAAAGGAATTTACAGCAAGAACTTTGGAGAGTCAAAATATTAAGGTGGCAAAAAACGAGGTCACAGCCTGAAATTAATAGATAAATAAATATTTAAACAAAAATGTTTTACTGCCTTTTTTTTTTTTATGGAAGCTTCACATGTCAAGGGAACAGCAGGAAATCTGGGATTCAGAAGACCAAAGAGATGCCAAAAAAAGGATAAGAAAGAATTAATATGCTGAATACGCCCCTTTCCCTTACCATGGGGCACTCATCATCTTAGTCTACATTTAATTAAATGTCCTTGTGTAATTTGCAACTCAAATTTCCCACTCTCCCACCTGCCTCTCCTGCCATGCACCTGCAGCCCATTATTCCAACTGGCATTTCTGGTGTCTCAGGGGAGGTTGGGGGAGCCCCCCCTGAGAGCTGCAAACCCACGTGTGGAACCAGCGAGTACAGTGAGGAATTTCTGCTGCCCCGGGAATCCATTCCTGCTGCCCCCCCTGGGAATCCATTCCTGCTGCCCGCCCTGGGAATCCATTCCTGCTGCCCCGGGAATCCATTCCTGCTGCCCGCCCTGGGAATCCATTCCTGCTGCCCCGGGAATCCATTCCTGCTGCCCCCCCGGGAATCCATTCCCGCTGCCTTGGGAATCCATTCCTGCTGCCCCCCCTGGGAATCCATTCCTGCTGCCCGCACTGGGAATCCATTCCTGCTGCCCCGGGAATCCATTCCTGCTGCCCCCCCCGGGAA
>JAWWLY010000024.1:919374-958311 GCA_035041215.1 Gymnopithys bicolor
CCCAGCCCTGGGGTTGGTGTCTCTGAGCACACCCAGCCCTGGGGTTGGTGTCTCTGAGCACACCCAGCCCTGGGGTTGGTCTCTGAGCACACCCAGCCCCTGCAGTGATGCTGCCCCTGCTCTCGCAGATGTTCCCCCCTTACCTAAGAGCCGTCTGCAGGATCTGCAGATCTCGGACACTGAGGAATTACAGTAATGAATATTTCACAAAAGTCCTCAGTGAAAGAAGGAGAAAAAGAAGATAAAGAGACTTTAGCAAGTGTTGTGCTTTCTGTGCTAAAGTGGCTCAGAGCTGATTCCCCGTCCTGCTCTGCCGAGGCTTTCAACAAACGCACCGCGACAAAGTCTTCAGAAGGAACTTCAGTGCACGGAGTCACATCAGCACAGCGGCACAAGAGCTCTAATCTCCTTTTATCACGTCTTTAGTACCCAGAGGAAGGCGGGAAGCTTTTCCAGGATCTTCCCTCTCCAGCCTTCCCAAAGGGCTCAGAACATCGTCATCTGAGTTTGGAGATCAAGACACTCCCTCGCCCCCCTGCACAGCCCCCAGCTCTGCTCTGTGCCAACACACAGGTCTGTGCCCAAAGCCAGCACTGCTGGGCAGGACACTGGGCACACGGGGCAGGGCAGAGGAGCAGGTGAGGGTGGCACACACAGCTGTGGCAGCTCCGTGTGCTGCAGCCCACAGGTTAGTGACACCAGAGGCTCCAGCAGAGCCCCACCAGTGAGCTCTGTGTGAAAACGGCCCATCTGGGCAGAGGAGAACATTAATAAATGCACTCCAGATCTTCCAGTTATCTGTTAGGAGGCATTCAAGTGGTCTTTTGCTAACGACTTCAATATATATATATTTCTTACAGATAGCAATTAACCTTCTGGTACAGATTAATCTTTTTTAAAAAAATCAAAGATGAATTAATCTTTGAAATTCAAGTATTCAGTAGTTTCATTAATAATCTGAAATTGTCCTTTAGATTTTCCATAATTAGACCATTCCCCTAATTTATTAATCCCACAGACTGCAGAGCATGTTTCAAATCTTCATCTCCTGCCACAATGACATATTCAAACTCACTTGAAGTGCTCATAATAAAAGTCACTTTGTGAAGAATTATTAACTCAGAGGATCAAGCAAAGTCTTTATATGCTAAAGCACATTTGAAAGCTAAGCTGGGGTAGCACTTTCTACTCATCCTCAGATTTCCTCAGATCCTGGCTGATCAGAAGTGTTGGGATAAAACACTGAATTTGGGGTAATGAGCTGCTACAGACGAGGCCAGAGATAATAAATGTGCTGGCACCTTGGGACTGAATCTTCCTTCCTGCCAAAAGAAGCTGATTATGAGATACAAGACAATGGTCTGGGAGCTGATGACAACTGTGGTGTGCCTCAAATCTGGGACCAAACTCCTCCACCCTGGGGCTGCTCCTGGCAGATACTCCTGGTCCTGAGGGGCCAGGCAGGGAGAGTCAACACAAGGACTTTTGCTCCTCAAGTGCCACATCCAAACGTTCCTGAACACTCCCAGGGCTGGTGACTCCACACTGCCCTGGGCAGCTGTGCCAGGGCTGGACAACACTTTCTGTGAAGAAATATTCAGAAATATCCAACCTGGTCCTCCCTGGCACAGCTTGAGGCTGTTTCCTCTCATCCTGTGCCTGTTCCCTGGGAGCAGAACCCGACCCTGCCTGTTCCTCACTCCTGGCAGGGAGTTGAGAGCAACAGCACAGCTCCTCCTGATGAACATCACAAGTTCTGGTCCCTGGAAAATGAGGCAAACCACCCCCTAAACCCTTCTCCTGCCCTCCATCCCCCCCTGTCCCTTCAGGGCACTCTGAATACACCTCCAAGGAGAGAAGAGGCAAATAATCCCCAGCCCCACCATTCCCAGAAATGGATTCTCTAACAAAGGAAACATCCTCCTGCTGTTGCATTTCTGTTGCTTCTGGCACAAGTTTTCCAACCTGTGAGAGTTCTGATTGGCACCCCAAACACCCCATTAATCCACTCTCATGGCAGCAGCAGGATCTCCACAAGTGTGTTCCATCCTTTCCTCCCATCCTGGAGGTGTTGCAAGAGCAGCACATGTCACTCTGCTTTGGAAAGACACTGCACAGTCACACACCTCAGGCCTTGTACCTTTGGACCCCTTTACACAAATTAAATATGTGAAGTGCAGGTGATCTCAGTGGTACTTCTGCCTCGTATTCAAGCTCCTGTCCCCTCTGCTCCCAGCAGGCAGGACCTGGCACCTCACACAGTCACAGGCAGCTCTTAACCACTCAAATGTTTCTGAATGGGCAGATCAAGGAGCTGCCAAGGACCCCAGAGCCATGAGCCAGGGCAGTGGGTGCTGCCCATGGCTCCTTCACAGGCTCCTTCCACTCCCTGATGCCACAGCACTCACCCCCCAGCCTGGGGAGTCCTCGCTCTGCACAAAATGCCCCCAAGGAGGCACAGCCACCTTGGGCACAGGGAAACCAACCCCCAAAGTGTGGGACCCTCAACACACCTCCCCAGGCACAGACACTGCACCATCCCCCCCCAGGGTGGCACCTGGGAGAGGGGCACACCCAATGCCACAGGCAGGGCCCAAGGTGCCACTCTCCATAGGGATCCAAGGTCAGGACCTGTGTTCTCCAGGAGCTGCTCCACTACCCCTTCAGGCAACAGGAGCTTCTTCCCTGCCCAGGATTTTACAGCTCCAGAACTTGTTGACAGGTATTAAATCCCCCCAGAACGTCACCTGAGCTTTATCTGTGTGACACAAGAGGTTCAGCACAGCCCTAAGAGGCAGCACCAGTGCCGGGGATCGGATTATTCCCATCCCAGTGTCTTTGGAAGTTTAGGCACTATCCCTGTTGGTGCCTTGATCTCATAGGCATGACCTACATCCCCCTGCATGCAGAGCTGCTCTAAGCAGGGGCTTGGGTTGGCTTTATGCTTTATTTTTTGTGAAGGATGCTGGATTACACGTTGACTACATGAACAGCTCATCTAATAAATTTAACCCTCCAGAAGGGCTATAAAATGGGACAATATTCTTCAGTAAAGTTTGTCCTTCACACAGAGAACACACTTTGGGGATGATTTTGCAACAATGGATATTTGCAAATAAAGTCAATTTTAAATTATAATGAACTCTGGCATTTGTCACTTCCTGCTGTATTAAATCCAAACCCATTTTCTTTAATACCACATCAATATGCATTCGTATGAACAGACATATTTATGCAAATGCAGGTTCCTCCTGTGATATCAGCAGAAGGAAACAACTCTGGATCACCCTCCCAAAGCCCCTTTTGTTCAGCACAGGCACCTTCCCTGCCTGCTCCCAGGCTGGCACTGCCAGGAGGGATCCATCAGCTCCTGACAGTTTGGGAGCAGCTGGTGCTGCTCCTGCAGCCAGAGCTGTGCTGAGCCAGCCCTGCACAGCCCCAGGGCTGGAGCCTTCAGGGCTACTCCAGAGCCAGTCCCACCCTGCCTGCTCTGCCCTGGCCAGGGATTCACCCAGGTCAGTGAGCTGGGCACTGTGGTATTGACACCAATGCCAGGGCAGGTACAGGTGGGGGGAGATCTGTGAGGTCAGTCTGGGAATACAACAGAGCTCATCCTTGGACTATAATGTTGGGTTCCCACCCAGGCTCTGTCACTGAAGTCTTGTGGAACTTTGCACATATCACCACTAACGAACTGCATCATCTGCTTATTTTTCCTTCCCAGCAAAGGATTTGACTCGAAACATTTCAATTTCCAACCCCTCCTGATTCTGGATTGCAAATCAGCTTGCCAAGGATTTATACCCCAAAGAGCCATTTAAAGTCCTCCTACATCCTTTTGTCTCTGGGGAAATTTAGAGATGTTTACCCAGAAGAAGAAGTTCCAGGGACAAGGGGATGAGCCCACAGCAGGCTCACCTTCAGGACAGGCCTCCTGCAGGTTTTGTAGCAGAAGAGGAAAGAAAGGTGCAAAATTGGAGATTTCTGTCAACAAAATTATAAAGGTTCAACTTGATCCCATCAGCCTGACTGAGGGAGGGGAGGGGTAGGGTATGAGGAAGAAATTATTTATTGTGAGAGTTGGGGATTTCCCATTCCTGGAAGTGTCCAAGGCCAGGTTGGACAGGGCTGGGGGAAGGTGTCCCTGGCCATGGCATACCAGATGGGCTTTAAGGTCAAACCAACCCAAACCATCCTAGGATAGAACAGGATATTTTTCTGTCTTCTTGGAACATCTCTCACTGCCAAGCAACATTGTCCAACACAGTCTGACCTTCTTGAAATGCCTCTTAATGAATGGAGTAACAAGAAAATCCTGATGAATCCCACCAAAGGTGTGAGGTGCTCACAGCACCCCACCGAGCCTGTTGGCTCCACATCCCTCACCAGGAATCTCTGAGCCTTCAAGGCAAAGATCAGGAAGTGTCTCAACTGAACTGGAGCAGAGCAATGCCAAGGCAAAGCAACCCAAACCAGGCAGAGGGCTGAGAGCTGAACATGTGACAGGAGCCATGTCTGGCACGAGCAGCTGCAGCAGAACCACGAGCTGTGGAGAGACAACAGCTCAGCACTTCCCAATCTCTCTCCTACCCACATCAACACAACGTGAGGCCACCCAGGGCAACAGCAGGAGCTTGGTAAGACTCAAGGTTTTCTATTTTGCCCAGAAATGACTGAAAACCACTGAGGGTTCAAACTCTGAAACTCCATAGCAACTCAGGAACAAGAGTGTCTAAGAGCCATTGCAGAGCATTGCAAAGAACTGGAGCAACTTTAGAATCAAATGTAAGTTCCAGAAAAATAATATCACATTTGGCACAAAATAACATTCATCACTTCCACAGCATTTTCTGGAGGGAGGACGGGTGGTGCCTACCTGCCTCTCTGGAAATTTGCATGAAGGACTCGACTCCTTTTTCTCCATAATTCCCTTCAGATGCCAAAGTGGATACATAATTCCATCCCAAAGCTTTCACAATGTCCACCATTGCTTGTGCTTGGAAGGAATCTGGAGGAACCACACGTGAGAAGAAATCATAGCGCCTGTCATCACTCAACTCTGGTGCAGTTGAGGCATAACTGATTTGTGGGATCTGTAGAAAAAAATAATTTCTGATAAATACACACATTCATACACTCGTGGCACTTCTTGCAGTAGAGTCAGCCAAAGCTCTTGGCTCCAGCTGAGCTTTGCCTGCACTGTATCCATCTCTAGCTCTCCATCAAGTTCCCTTGCAATGTACAAGCCAAAGAAATGATCTTCTCATTGACTTCAAGTTACACAAACAAAATGGTTAATCAGTTGAAGACAACTGTGTATGTGCACACCCATAATTTCTTCCTTTCAGGCAATCTAAGTCAAGCACAGCACTCAAGCCATTTTAATCCCTGTGTCCTTTCTCTGGTGTTCTGGTTTGACCAGCATCAGGTGATTGGGATCCTGAAGGTAATCGAGGTTAAACCCCCACTTGCCATGGCTGGCTGGAAGCCAGAGAGACCCTTCATCAGCTTTTGGAGGATGAAGTGTCCAGACTTAGGCAAAAGTATGTTTGTTTTTTGTTCTTTCTGAAGAAGAACAGTCATCGAGGTTTGTGAGCATCGACATCTCTGTCCCCCCACACACCCTGGGCATGGTTCAGCTCTGCCCCAACAAACCAGCCTCACTTCTCCTCCTCCAGCAGGGTGGGAAGGAGCCTGACAGTGACCTTTAGGAACAGAGACACAAGAATATTGTTCAGGACTATTTTCTCCTCGATAACCAAGTCCCTGAGCAGTTACTGAGCTGCCAGTTTGTTAAAGCCCAAGCCCTTTATGCAATTGTTTGACCAACAGTCTGGGACTGCTCCTTAAATTAAGGAACCTGCCACAACTCTCGCTTGAGATGCCACAGAGGGGGAAAAAACATTTGCAATATACACAAACATGATCATATATAATGATCTGAGACTTCCAGCCTGAGAAAGGTCAGCACTTCAGGTCTCAGCACAAGCATCTTCCACATCCTCATATTTTGTCTCTGCAGAGCACTCTACAAGTATTTATTAGGTCTCCTGCCTTCTTGGAGAAATAAACACTGTATTTCCCCAGGATCAGGGCTGCAAAGGGCTCAGAACCTTTGTTTCCACAGAGATCAGGAGCAGAGGGGAGCAAATTTCCTCAGGATACACATTATATCTGTACAGTTACACAGACATTTGCAGCTCCTACAGCAGAGAAAAAGCAGCCACTGAAAGCAGAATTGGTGCTGCAGCTGCAGCAGAGTGAAGAGTGAACTTTGCATGAAACCCTTCACAGTGACTGACTCCCCCAGCACTTGTGGGGATTGAACCTAAACATGGAAACTTAGACAGAATCACAGAATGTCCTGAGCTGGGAGGGACCCACAGGGATCTTCAGTTCAACTTCTGGCCCTGCCACGACACCCCAACAATCCCACCCTGACACGTCCCACTGTCCAAACCCTCCTGCAGCTCTGGCAGCCTTGGGGCTGTGCCCACTGCCCTGGGGAGCCTGGTCAGTGCCCACCACCCTCTGGGGGAAGAGCCTTTTCCTGAGATCCAACCCAACCTGCCCTGGCACAGCTCCAGCCCTTCCCTGGGTGCTGTCCCTGCCCTGGCACAGCTCCAGCCCTTCCCTGGGTGCTGTCCCTGTCACACAGAGCAGAGGTCGGAGCTGCAGACCCGGGTGGGCTCTGCCCTCAGTGTCCCCTTCTCCAGCTGAACAAGCCAAGTGCCCTCAGCTGCTCCTCCTGTGGCCCCTCAGTCCCTTCCCCAGCCCCATGTCCCTCCTTTGGACACACTTTAACACCTTTAGATCTCTCTGCCATTGTGGCCCCCAGGACTCGGGTGAGGCTGCCCCAGAGCAGAGCAGAGGGGACAATGCCCTCCCTCATCCAGCCATGCTGGCCCTGGTGCCCCCAGGACAGGGATGCCCTCCTGGCCCCAGGGCAGTACTGGCAGTGAGCAGAGCTCTGGCTGTCCCTGGGATGTTGGGGGGCTGAGCCCCCTCCCTCGGGCTGTGCCGTGTCACGCTCTGCACGTCCCTGGGGCTGCTCAGCTCCAGGCTGGGCTGCTCCAGGTCTGTAGTGCCAGACAGCAGCTCCTACAAGCCTTGCCAGATTTATTTTACATCTGGGGCCTGTGGACAGCACGTTGCTGGCAAGACTTTCGAGTGTTCCAGTCACAGAAGATTAAAGAAGTTGAACTGAGGCTGCTGGGAAGAGCCTGGAGAGGTGCTGACCACAGGGATGTGATTTACTGCTCAGCACCTTCCCCGGGGCCAGCACAGCCTGGGGCAGCTCTCAGGGGCAAACAGGGATGGCATCACTTTGCCAGTCCAGCTGGGGCTGCCCCAGCCCTGGGAGTGTCCCAGGCCAGGTTGGACAGGGCTTGGAGCACCTGGGCTGGTGGGAGGTGTCCCTGCCCATGGCAGGGGTGGCACTGGGTGGGCTTGAAGGTTTCCTCCAACCCAGCCCATTCTGGGATTCTGTGGCCAGGGCTCTGCATTTTTAATCTACCTGAAGGATTCAGCTCTCAGCAGCTGCTCGGGGTGCACAGAAAATCCTGGGCACCCTGGCCACCAAGAATGAGTGACATGCCCAGTCTGTCCATGCCTACAGCTGCTGTTGTAAGAAACGACTGGTGACAATTAGGTGGAACATTTAACCTGTTTAACCCACTATTAATTAGACAAGCAACCAGTGCACACCTACAGTCACTCCCCCCAGGCTGTGCTGATACAGCCAAGTGCTGCTTTTTTCAGTTATACATAAAAGAAAGGCTGAAATATCAATTTTTATCTGTTGCAACTGTTTGTCTTGCAACTTGCCAACAATTTTGATTCAACTAAAAATCCAAAGGAGCATATTCTGCACTTCCACTAAACCCAAAGCTGCCACAGAATTTGCTGCATTGCTCTTATTCCTTAGGAGACGTTTTGGATTTTAATCCTTTTTCCTCTGTTCATAAAATATTAACTACTTCTGGCTGTTTCAATCACTTGGAGCATAAAAAGCATTTATTGGGGGCCTTACCAGTGTTTCTTACATGATATCTAAAAGCAATATAAAGTTATATGTATGAGGAGCAAAATTGCTGTGTGAATACAGGGAGAAAAGTCTTTCAGTGGATACAACATGGACTGGGGCCATCACAATTCCACATGGCAGAGCATATTGCAGGCACCTCCCAAAGGCATCTTCCCTTCCTGCCCAGCTTCCCACGCACCAACAGCATCCCAGATATCCAAAGTGAACATCTATTTGCATCAGCCACAACCCAACAGTTCAGCAGTTCTTTCCTTTCTGTTTTTGATGTTCACATCCAGTTGGAAGTGGAGAAGCCTCCCCCAGACTCAGCTGGAACTTTCCTGCTGTGTTCCAGGATCCTCCACGTTCCTGTGCTTTTCCTGAGGGTGACTTCAGTTGGAGAAATCCAACATCCTGTTCACTCCAGTCAAACCCCAAGGCCAGACACCCTCTGCTCTCTGAGATCTCCTCACAGGGCTGGCACCCACCAAACCAAGTGCCAAAAGGGGTCCTACAGCTGCTCACCAGGGGAGCTCCCAGACATGCTCCTTCAGCTCCTGCCAAAGCTGAAATGCCCTTGAAAAGAAAAATGGGTTGACTCAGTTCATCAAAACCCAACCCCAAGCTGGCCAATGTCACCATTCCAGGGGGAACTGGAGGATTTTAAAGGAGGTCCTTTTGGTTTATGGTTTTGTTTCTTTTTTTTTTTCTAATTAACCAGAAAAATACTTTCACTGATTTATTTTTCTCTCACTTTTGATAAAATATGCTCTTTGTTACCAGTATCTCCCATTCAAAACTGGGGTTTAAAGGAGGCAGCTTTGTCTTTCATAACAGTTTTCCTGTTTTCTGTTCTGAAACACGTTTGAACCACCCCAAAGCTCTAAGGAATCCCAGCCTGCTTTCCAAAGGGCTCCAACACCTTGGCAGAAGAGTTGGCTCCCTAAAGCCCAGGGCCCCAACCCCCTGGCCCTTACACAGCACAGCTGAGGGAGGGAGGCCTGTGCTCCTCCTTGTCCTCACAGCTCCACCTTTGCCCCCAGCCCCACAGCAGGATGGGGGAGCTGCAGCTCCCTGAGGGACACCCAGGGCGTGGGAGCAGATCACTGATGTGGGAGGGAGATTTTCCTGAAGTCTCCATGTTTGGAACCCTGGCAGACATCACACCCAGGAGTGTTACATGTGGTTTGCCTGGCTGATGTTCTGATTACAGTCAGGATGAATGATTAATACTGGGAACACTGCATTAGTCAGGGATTAATTAATGTTAATTTATTTTTAACATTGAACATTATTCTTCATTTATTTCATTTTCTTCTGCTAATGAAGAGCTGTCTCTGGATCTCATTTGTTGTCTTGCTTGAAAAGCAGGTCCTGTTTGGGAGCAGCTGCACCAAGAGCCACAGCAGGAATACACCAAGGATCTGCTCATCTCTGATGGTCTCCTAAATCACTCCTGCCAACATCAAACATCTCCCAGCAGCAGGTTTGGAACAGGGTATTTCAGAGCAAAACCCAACTGAAACACAAACTTGCTGTTCCAGTTTTCTATTTCAGACTTATTTTGTGTTATCTCCTCATCCCATGTCATTCTCCTCCTCCTCTCCCTGCTCAACAGACCATCCTTTTCAAGCAAAACAAGACTTGGCAAGTGCCTCATTAGCAGCCAAGTGTCTCCACTGGGAATCCACAGGAGACCAAGTGCCAAAAGACAAACCAGCTCTCCCTGAAGCTCCAGGAGCTGCCAGAGGCCCTGGGCTTACTGCCCACCCCCCTGTGCCCACCTCTGCCAACGCTGCTGCAGAGTCACTGCCACAGCCCAGGACCTCACAGAGAAATAATTACTACAACTGAGCTGCTTCAGATGGGACTGACAAGGGCTCCACCTCCTCAGCAACTTTTGAGAAGTTAATAAAATGGTGCACCTGAACCCAACCCCCCAAGTGACAGCAGTCAGAGAACTTCAAGAGGCAATTTCCCTGAGGACCTGGTGCAATTAAGGCAATGCAGGAGGGCACCTATTGAGATATTAATGAGCTCCCACCAGGACAGCATTAAGTTCACAGTTTGCTGCATTCTTACTCTCCATTTCCTATTAAGTTTTACTGATGTGATTCCCTGACAACAGGAGAAGCCTCTCCTGGTCTGACAGAGCCTCTGGAACCCAACACGCTGGGTCAGGCCACACAAGCTGCTAATCCTTGGCAACAACCCAACTCCACCAGAGTGAGATTCCTGGAGACTCTGCCCAGGCTGCAAAACCCCTTGGCATGAACTCATGGATGAGGAACAGCCTGGAATCTGTATAGAGCTCAGGTTTTATTCATGGCAGGATTTAACCATCACTTAGTGCAGCTCCTCTTTGTTCACCATCTACATCTCAAATTGCAGGACAAACCTCTCCAGCATCCTGCAAACTGCAGAGAAATGGGTTCATCATCTTGAGCTCAAGGGATCTGAAGTTTCTAACTGGTTGTTTTCTCTGGGTAAAACCTCTCTACACTATTTTCATTTTCACTTTGCCTTCTAAACATGAAGACAATCTTCTAGAAGTTCCAGAAATCTGGATAACCAGTGGAAGTTGTCCCTGCCTTGGGGTGGAAACAGAAGATCTTTAAATCCCTTCCAAAGCAAACCATGTTGGGCTTCTATGAACATTTTACCAAGATGCAAGATCAGATCAGAGCATGGCTAAAAGCTCACAAAGATAATAGGGATGATCCTTCTGCTGATTTCCATTAGGCTGGAACTCAAGATTTCCCCATTCCTCAGAACTGACCTCCTTGGGGGTGGGATGGCCCTGGGCACCAGACATGGGTGTAGGGAACCAGAACCGCCTCTGCCACCTGTTCCCCTCTTTCCCAGCCCTCCCCAACACCAAATCCATGGCAATCAAACATCAACTGGCACCAAACCAAGAGCATGTGCTCCTTTTCTGCCCTGAAAGGTGCAGATGAAAACAAATATTTCTGCAATTCTTGCTCTAGGGCTCTTAGAAGACTGGGAACAGTATTCCCATCACTCAGGTAATGATGAGAACAAATCCTCCTAAAGCCCTTGGATAATCCCTCCTTATTACACTTCAGGATGACATTTTATACCCAGAGCACTTCCAGTTGGTTTTTATACTCAAGAGTCAAATGTTGACAGTAACAAAATGGGGCAAAACAACAAAGGAAGTTTTCATGTAAACCAATTTGAAGAGCAATAAAAAGAATCTTTGTACAGCACTAGAAGGTGTTTAGAGATGGCAAACCTGTCACCAAGTGCAAAGTTACACCTCAAGAGCAAGTTCTGAGCAGTGAACCAAATCAGCACATCCAGAGAAGGGCATTTTCAAACCATTAATCTATTGACAGTTCACCTCCATCTCTCTGCTTACCAATACTAAAGCCACCAGTGTGCAAACAGGGCCCTGTTTGCTCACATCACCACTGCTCTGGTCCTGCCCACTGTGAATTCCTAATGATGGATTAGAGACCAGCACAATCACCCACAGGAACTTGCCTCAATATTTCATAAGGTACAGAAATACAAACATGAACAACACCAAGTACAAATGAGAAGCTGAGCCAGGAGGAGAAGAAGTACATTTAATAAACCAGAAATATCTCCAAGAACAACAAAAGAAACACTAAAAAAATAAACCAAAGAAATGATTCAGGTACATGAATTTTGCTTATACCTACACTGGCTCATTCCACCAACCCCCCCAAGCTGGGTGAGCTCCATCTCACATTCCTTGTCCAGTATTAGGACTTCAGCCAACAGGGGAATGGCTCTTCTGTCAACCTGACCTTATGGACCACAAGGTCTATTAACACAACAACCAGAGTAAATGAGTTTTCAAAGCATTCAGCATCTGCAGTCCAGGACCTACATCAGAGCTCTCAGACCTCAGGTGAGGTCTGGTTTCTGTGGGGGTGATCAGGTGGGAGGGCAGAATTCCATACATGGAGAGCTACAGGTGTTCTTGACAAGTCATCAGTGCCAACTGGACCAGGTCACTGCCTGTGGACCTCTCAGTACCAGTGATTAAAGAGCAACAGTGGCAGGAGGATAAAGGAGTGTCAGGAAGGGCCATGGGCTGACAGAGCCCAGGGAGCTGCAGGAGAAGTTGCCTGGAGTCTCCTTGCAGGGAGGTTCAGCTCCCACCCATAGCGGATACACATCCAAGGCTCGAGGCAGAGGTTGGGTGGGAATGGAGAGGACAGGCCAGGCCCAGAAAAGGACTTGCAGGGGTTGAGCAGTGCAGTAACAGACCCTCACAGAGCTGGGATGGAGCAGTGACCCACCAGGCCCATCTCCCAACTCTGTGGAGCTTCCAGAGCCACAGGGCTGCTCAACCAGGCCTTGGAAAGGAGGCCCTTTAGGGTTCACAGCTCCTCCTCACCATCACTGCAATGGATGGAATCCATCACTTAAACAAACACCTCCAATGCCACTTTGGTTTTCTCAAACAACTGGCCTTCTAACTGAACATTTTCTAAAAAAATTAATTTCAAACCTGAAAAGAGCACGTGAAAGAGCCCATTTCCAGGCACATAAATCAATCTTCATCCCCACCAAAACTGTCAGAGCACTAAATAGAAAGACATCCTAAATGATATTGCCAAGCTGGGAGTATTTTCTGTATCTACAAGGTCTCTCCTGCTTCCTTTTCTAGAGTGAGAAAGTATTCCAGAAAAAAAATAATTGTAGCAATTAAGGGAACAATAATTATAGTAATTAGTCCTGTTCACATGGCTCATGGGAGCACTTTATCAGCTTAGACAGAGAGCAGGGAAAAAAATCATAAGCAGCCAGTCTGAGGTGTCCATAAATGAGATGCTCCTGTACTTCATCTTGGTGACCTGTGCTAGAACAAGGTCTGCTTGTGGCAACCACGAGCTTCTGGCACAGCTTGGGTTGTTATACATGAAAAATGGGAGGTGATCTCACAGCTTTTAAGAGCTAAAAGATCCTTGGAGGGATGACTGGAAATCAAGACCCACAATTTTACTGTAAATTAGTCACAGCACAAAAATAAGCATCTTATGGAGCTGTAAATAATATTGTCCTTGTAATAAACAAAGACATAACACCTGTTTACACACTGTGGGCTAAGAATTGGCCATTTGTATTTTATTAGGAGTACATTTTTTACTGGAATGCTTTACTTTCCATCCCTGGAAGTGTCCAAGGCCAGGTTGGACGGGGCTTGGAGCACCCTGGGCTGGTGGGAGGTGTCCCTGCCCATGGCAGGGGGTGGCACTGGAGGGGCTTTGAGGTCCCTCCAACCCAAACCATTCTGTGATTCTGGGATTCTTTTCCAGTGGCAAAGAGCACTCTTTACAATCAGGCTCCTCTGAGCTGGGTCTATGAACCAATTCAAAACGTTTCTGATACTTAAAAATAATTCCCTGAACTCTTTAGGCCGAGCTGTGCCAGGAAGCTCCCACGGCACTGCCAGGACAGAAATAGCAGCCCTTGGAGGGAGGCAGAGCAGGGTTTCAGCACCACTGGCAATACAGCACATTGTCTCAGAAATAGGTGAGGCCCGAGTGGAATTGAGCTGTTCTCTCACTTTGTGGCCTTCAGAGAATTACTTCAATAAACCCTCTGTCTCTGCTGCAGCTTGGCCACAAAAGCTTCATACATATTGAATCCTCCTCCTTTAAGAGACAAAAATATGTTCCTCTGTGCAGGAAAAGACGTCGTGTTCTCTCCCATCCCTTCGCTGTTGTGTTCCAGCACACCCACAGCAACCTCAAAAATAGGTTCCTCTTGTTTGCAGGTATTGTTTGTGTTTGCAGGACCAACCCTCATCATCTGAATTGCTCATTTCTCCTGTAAATTGTCATACTTTGGGACTGCTTTTGTTTAAAACTATTCCTTGAAAAAAAAAAAGCCAGAAATCAGTATTTGAATTTATACTGAAATGGGAAAAGATTTTTCGATACACACTTGTCTGATCTGTGTGTGTAAGTTCCTCTTTGGGAGTAAAGCTGTGTTTATGCACTCAGGAAGGAGATCCTTTCTAAGTGATCACTCCTCAGAGTAAAATTTACTTGTATTTATATTCCTCACATTTTAATTTCCCTTTGTTTGTCTATATTTTGTGTCAATAATATTAAACTCAAAATCTAATTTATAATTTTCAATTACTGCTTTTCAAACCCTTGATATGCAAAATCCTTCTATTTTTGGAGAAAAGGCTGCCTGGAAGGCTGCAGATCCCCCCCAGCACCATGGACAGGAGAGAGGCTGCAGATCCCTCCCAGCACCATGGACAGGGGAGAGGCTGCAGATCCCTCCCAGCACCATGGACAGGGGAGAGGCTGCCTGGAGGGCTCCAGCTCCCTCCCAGCACCGTGGACATGGACATGGACAGGGAGCTCCAACCTTGGCACATGGCAGAGGTTCCTCTGCTCACCCTGATGAGGCAGGAGGAGCCCCAGCCTCCCTCCCTCAAGCAGGATGGGTCCATCCTCCCTGACATACAGACAAAAGCCAAAGTTTTCCCTGGGTGACACAGCAAACACATCCAGGTACAGGGAACCTCTCAGGGCTCCCATCCCTGAGAGGAACATTTATCCACTGCACCAGATTGTTGATACTGAAGGCAAAGGCACCTTACAAGGATGAAGTTCCCACATGGAATGTTTTAAAGTGAAATATGTAACTTGTTAAGTATTTCAGCTGGCTTGCCCATAAACTACAACGAGGATGAAGTTTCCTGGGTTGCAGGTCTGGGGATGAGCTCTGACCAGCAGAGCACATTGGATTTTCCAGCACTAACTGGAATATTCCTCCCAGGATACATCACTCAGAACATCAGCAGTGATGGCCCATCCATTGCAATGCAAGAACGCACAGCTCTCCATATTTTAACTCCAGCCCTGCTAGGCTGAGAGCCTGAGAGTGATATTAAACTAATAGATGGTGCTTTGCTAGAGGCAGTTTGAAATCTTAACAAAGCTTCAAAGGATCTGCTCTATTAAGAGCTGATACTTCAAGGCAGTTTTGAGCTGAACTCACGTTGGGTGATGGGAGCACAGGGACCCTTCAGCCCTTCTAATGGCCACATTTTGGTAATCAGATGGTACAACAAAGCTGCTTATGCAGCAAGAGCCTGCTCAGCCTCATGCTGGGATTCAAATTCAGCCTACAAATAACATACATGGATATTCTGTCACTCTTTCGTCCCATGACACACCCCAACGTCCAAGACATAATTACAAAGATATTGTACAAAAGAGAGAGAATGAATAAGTTCAGAAGAGACTTGTCCTGTGCCCACTGAGCGTGTACCAAGCCTGGAACCAGCTTTAGGGCTGTTTACTTTACACAGCCTAAGGAAGCACAAGAGACACAACCAACAGGTAAAACAGGCAACAGCATTTCAAAGGGGAGAAACCAAGGACAGTCCCATAAATGCTACAGCCCTGTCCTTGACAGGACAAAGGGAATGGCTTGAAGCTGAAACCTGGTGGAGTTAGGGGGATATTGGGAAGGAATTGTTCCCTGTGGGGCTGGTGAGGCCCTGGCACAGGTGCCCAGAGAAGCTGTGGCTGCCCCAGCCCTGGGAGTGCCCAAGGCCAGGTTGGACAGGTCTTGGAGCACCCTGGGCTGGTGGGAGGTGTCCCTGCCCATGGCAGGGGGTGGAACAAGATGGACTTTAAGTTGCTTTGCAACCCAAACCAGTCTGGGATTCTACAACAATTCTATGCACAAGGAAGCAGAAGGAGGCAGAATGTGAACACAGTCAGGATCTTCTACATGTCAAAAAATATTCCCATTCCTACAGCATTCAGATTTCCCACAAGCAGAACATTCTCAGAAAGGGAATTTCAACAATTCAAAGTGCTGAGCAGAGAACCAGAGCCTGGCCATGCCCTGTGATCAGTTCTGGGGCACAACAGCTGTAGGTGGATGTGTTTTCATGTCTTCCCCTGTGCACCATTCCCATCCCCTGCCTGCACTCCCCAAACCTGAGAGGCCAATCTGTGCACAGGCAGAGAGGGATGGACACCAAGCACAAACACATCACAAACACTTTGCAGTGACTGGAGTTCCCACATCCAAATGTGGACTCACCAAATCTAATTCTTTTGAAAAAAAATCAGAACCAGAAGATAAACAGAGTGAAGCAGCTTTTATGTTTTATTTATGTGTACACACTGCTCCATTCATCCCAAACACGTAATTGAACCTTATATTGTCTTTGCATGTTTTAAAAGGTTTTTAATCTGCAAGTATAAATCTCATTGATTTTGAAAGTAGCTTGATAAAGACAACAGGAGTAACAACTTATTCAGCAGCCAGGCTGGAAGATAGAGGGGCTCAGTGGCAGAGCACAGTTTGCTGAAAGCAATGCACAAAGAGCCACACAACCCCAGCCCAGAGGAGCAAATTGCAGTGTGGTGTGAGGGGAAACAATCAGCCCTCAGAGTGGAGTTACCAGAGCAGTGAAAGCTGCCGAGCTGGGGCTGCAGCACATCTCATAATTGCTTTTCCAGGAGAGCATCCGTGTTTGTGTCGTGGAAAATAAGGCTGTGAGTTGAATATTTATTCCTAAATTTTCAGTATGGCCAAGTGTCTGATAGTCAAGGAGGATCAAGCCTGTGGCCTTGCCTTTGCAGAGTAACACATCCAAAATCTGGCCATGCCCATTTATTTATGTCAGTGGTTATTTCCAACTTCATTGTACACTAAAACTTTGGGCAAGCAGCTGAATACCACAAGAAACAAAACTGAATTCCTGTGAATGATTCTCACTGATCAGACACTGAAAAAGTAAGAGTTTGTTCTCATTAAAATGTCTCCAAGCATTCACATTAAAGGAAGGTCCTGCAGAGCGTGATCTCCCCCAGCTCCCCTCCCTGATCCACCACAAACACCCCCAAGGGGACCAGCTGCAGGAAAGTGAGGTTTAAACAGAGGTTTTGGTGCTCACATCTTTCCTTATTTCCTTCCATGTAATATTGGAAGTATTTCTGAAATTAAAACCGTGTCAAACCATGCAAACCCCTGCATTTTGAACCTGCTCACACACTGTGCCTGCCTGAGTGGTTCTGCTTGAGCTCCAACTCTCTTGGCTTGGATTGGCACCTTATTAAAGGCTGAGGCAGGAGGAAAACTGTGGATTCAAAAGGATGTATAAGCCCCTCTTTGAACCTCCCTTCAGTTGTGGTCACTCACCCCACACACCCCAACGGGTTGTTCCCCCTTCTCCTTGCCCTGCAGTGTCCCTGCACTGGCACAGCCAATGCCCAGGTCAGACCACAGTGTCGTCACTGCAAGGGGGGTGACGAATCCAGAGCTGTAAAACTAATCCTCATTCATGAGCAGAGCAACAAAGCTCCCCAGACTGAACCATCAGCCTGTCCTTGTGGGAACAGCATCACTCCCAGTGACGTCAAGGCCATAAATTCCCTGGGAGCCCAAGCTCTGCTGACGAGCTGTGACACTGCAGGGCATGGGCAGAGCCCCTGGGTGGGGGGGTAGGGGACTGAGGAAACCTGGCACAGCTCTCCATGCCATCCTGACCATTCCCCTGCTGCCTGATGCTCTCAGCAGTCAGGATGAGACTGAATGCACAGAGCTCATTGTCCCATCCCTGTGTGTACAGGAGTTTTCCTTCCTGTTCTAAACTGCTTCCCACGAGGCCAGAGACAAGGTACAGCCTAAATGAACTCAAGGGTAAAATCTAAGTTACCCATATTTTCTTTTAATTAGCACAGATGATCTTCTTCCACATTATAAAATCCAGAAGATCATTTCAGACCATTTCAGATGCACCAAGTTTTGGTGGCAGCCAATACACACAGCACAGAGCCCTTCCCTAAGCAAGGGAGTGTGGGGAAGGCACAACTGTGTGGTGTCTCATAACTCTTGAGACATTGTGGGCAACAGGCAATTCCTACGTGGCATTTTAGTAAATATAGGATAGAAATGTGTCCTCAGTGTCAGACAAAAGCAGATTTTGCTCCAAGTAAGAACAGCCCTCACAAGCCCTTTGGGAGCATGGCCCAGGATAGCAGAGTTTGCCTCTGTAACCAAATCCTTGCTGAATGGTTTGTGTCTGTATTAGAAGTTACCTCTGCAGCAGCCATGGCGAGAGAAACCCAAAGTTACAAAGCTCACTATAAACATCTGACATCACCCTCCCAGCAAGGGGCACCAAACACATGGCCCTGCACAGCCACTGCCTTCTCCCAGCAGCTTCTCCCTGGTGGGAGCTCTCATGACCACTCACAGCATTCTCCTCTTCCCCTGCCACACTGGCACTGCCCCTTTTTCCTTTGCTCCTGCTCCCTGGCATCGCTGGCCTGTGCCCTGAGGATGGGCACTGTGCTGGAGTCAGAGGCAATCAGAGAATCACACAATTGTTTGGCTGGGAAAGGCCCTCTAAGACCAAGCAAGTCCAACCATCCCCCAGCACTGCCAAGGCCACCACTGCCTCTTGTCCCCAAGTGCCATATCCACAGGGCTCTGAAATCCCTCCAGGGATGGGAACTCCAGTGCTGCCCTGGGCAGCTGTGCCAGGGCTGGGCAGCCCTTTTGGGGGAGAAACTGTTCCTGCTGTCCCACCTGCCTCTGCCCAGCCTGAGGCCATGCCCTCTCCTCCTGTTCCTATGCACTGGAGCAGAGGCCAACCTTCACCTGGATCCATCAGGGATTGCAGAGAGACAGAAGGTCCCCCCTGAACCTCCTTTTCTCCAGCTGAGACCCCCCAGCTCCCTCAGCCCCTTCCCAGCTCCACTCCCTGCCTTGGACACGTTCCAGCCCCTCCATGTCCTTCTTGTCCTGAAGGAGAGGAAGGGACCTCTGGGGTGAGCTCAGTCAGGACAAAAGGTTACACTTCCCTCCCTTGCCCACAAGGTCAAGAATGTCCTCCTTTGGATCCCAGTCATTTGATATTCCTTCAGAGAGAGGAGGTGGCCCCACCACAGGGCCCTGAGCTGACCCAGGACGTGGGGATGGTTCCAGCAGGGACACAGAGGGATTATATTTAGACTGCCTTTGATTTCATATTTTCTTTAATCCAAAATAAACATTATGAAGAGCAAAAAGGCCTGTTGTGTGCTCTGAGCATCAGACACCAAGCAAGGTCCTTCAGGACACAGATGGAGGCAGAGAGGACAGTGAGGAAATGAGGCAAGGAGGGATGGAAGGGAGAGTGGATTGTAATTCTGGGAGAAACCTGCCTTTGGCATTTCTGCAACCACATGTGCAAGAGTCACAGGGCAGAACGAAGTTTCAGTGACTATCTCTACCTTTTATTCCCTTGTATTTCATCTCTGGCCTTTTACAAAGTGCAGCATCACCATGTAATTCTACATATATAGAAATATTTATGCATTATTACAGGAAAACACAAGGCAATCACACTTCTACCTTCACTGGTTTCCTTCACCTCAACATTGAGCTTGCCAGCTAAATAATTACATTTCTTCTTATCTAACTTGTGGGAAAACAAATTTAATAACAGAAATACAGCTGGAAAGATGAATACTTAGGGGAGAATAATTTTCAGACTTAAACTTCACAAGCTCAGTAGATTATTCTGGACACTGGATAATTACTAAGCATGTCTTTATCACAAAAGTGCCCGGACATTCTAATTAATCCAAATTACTTTCTAAGGGCCATGTTATTAGACTCATGCAGGAGCAAGCAGATATAGAAATATTTTCATTTTTTTAAAGGTCTCTACCAGCCCAGTCCTTCCCCAACCTGATGAACAACCCCAGAGCAGCAGCAGCTCCTTCCCTCACCTTGAGCAAGGGAGAGGAGCCCACAGTGAATTCTGCACAACCAGAAACCTGCAGGAGAAGCTGCACCCCTTGGGCCAGGGTCTTCTTTCCAAAATAGAAACACAGCCAAAACAGAGAGAGGGGAGGATCAGTTTGAAGTTTAGAATTGTTGAGGGTGGAAAAGCCCCTCAGCACTGCCAAGGCCACCACTAACCCACATCCACACACCTCTTAAATCCCTGCAGGGATGGGGATGCCACCACTGCCCTGGGCAGCTGTGCCAGGGCTGGACAATCCTTTCCATGAAGAAATTGTTCCAACATTCAAACTAACCCTCCCCTGGCACAGCTGAGGCGTTTCCTCCTGTCCTGGCACTTGTTCCTCAGGAGGAGAGACAGACCCCACCCTGCTCCACCCTCCTTTGGGGTCGTTTACTCCAAGTCCCTGTCAGGGCAAAGCTGCTGGTGCAGGGCCAGGCAGTGCCCTCCTGCCAGCCCAGGTGTGATGGCACTGATGGCACTGTCCCAGTCCACAGTCTGTGTCCATGACTGAACTAATCCCAAGTCAAACACACCAATACCAGTTCCAAGGACTGAAACCCCCCTTCCTGGTCCTCACCTGCCTTGCTCTTACCTCTGCTGAACTGGCCAATGGTAGTTCAGCATCAGCTTAATTTTGAGCCTTTAAAAAAGGATCTCAACTCTCTACATCAAGAGGCCTTCAGAAGTTTTCTATGTGCACATTTGGTGTAAATTGCTGTCAGTGTTCAATAGATGGGAGAGGAGATGGAGCTGAGAAGCAGAGAAAACGTGTACAAACAGCCTAAAGTAAATGTACCCCTAAAGTCAGCTGTAATTTGCTTTCCCTCCTGGTAGCAGAACTGTTAGACTGGCCCTGTTGTACCTGCCATGGGTGCACAGAGCTGGCCTTATTTATAACGTGGAATGAAAGGAAATCAAGTGCAAATAAAGCCACTTTCACTCAGATTCTAAAATACACTTTCAAAACAAACTTGGTAGTTTCCTTCTTGCAATTCCATTAGCAGGAAAAATACAGGTACTCTGGAAATGGGAATGGTACCTGGAGGACCCACATATAAAAACTTGGAACAGCTTTTTCTTCAACAATCTGACAACGTGGGCTCTCTGGCACTGAATGGGCTTCTTGGCTGCTTCATCGCAGCACCTGCAACTTGGCTCGAGCTCTGAGAGATCAAACTAATGGGCTCCCAGGACAGCCTTGTATTTTCCTAACCTTTCTTTGCATGTTTGACTCTCTCAGTCCTGGGATTTCACTGGCAGCTCTGACTTGCAGCTCTGTGGAAGGTTTTCCAGCTGATCCACGCACAGGGTGAGGGACCTTCGTCAAGATGAAAGGGATTGCTCTGACCCTGGAAAGCTCTGAAGATAAAAGGAACAGAACCCATTTCTGGAAAGCACTAAATATTTCAGGATCCCTGCTCTGTGGAAAGGCTGCTGACTCTGGGAGATCCTTGTGCTCAGCACTGCTGAGGGGTTGGTCCTGCAAGGCACCAATGCACGGAGCCAAAGGAGCACAGCAACCTGTTTACTGTCAGGAACCACAGGAAGGGAGGGAGCAAGGGAGGCAGAGCTGAGGAACAGCTGCAGGCAAGGAGGAATGATGTGCTATCATGTATTTTCCCTTTTATGAAGCAAAATTGTACATAGAGCATCACATCCACAGCTGGTGAAAACTGCCATTGGCCTCAATGGAGCTCCACAACATCCCACAGCTGGAAGATGTGATGCACAAAATTAACACAGCCATGAATGGTGCTCTGCAAACACTTGTGCATCTGTATTTATCACATTAAAATGAGCACCATGACTCTGGAGATCACCTCATGTTTATGCATGTGCAGTTTATACCCTAAATCACTGCGGATTTTTTACTTCTCACTGAATAGCTATTTGGGAAAGAAAGTTGATGCAGAATGTGGGGTGTCAGATCATTCTGAACAACTGACCCTAACAGGTCCCTCGGCAGCTGAACAAACCAGCAGTGCCAGCAGGGCTGTGGGAAGGGGAGCTCGCCTGGCCCTGGTGGTGGGCTGTGATGTCCCCAGCAGTGCCAGGCTGGCACCCCAGCCCGGCTGGCACCCCAGCCTGGCTGACAGGGATCAGACGAGCCCCACACCAGCTCAGGGGTTGAGCTCACTGCAGGAACAGCTTGGCCCTCCCGGCCCCAATTACACAAACCCAGGAGAGGGGAGAGAAGGCAAGAGCAGGGACCAGAGGAAGGATGGAGAGCGAGAAGGGATCTTTATTCTTCCCTTGAAAATACACCGATAATTTCGAACGAGTGAAGTACCTACAGGAATGTTCAATGTCAGTGTGAGCTTCCCCAGGCAAGAGGCAAACTGGGACTGTCTCATCTCCCTGTGATAAGCCCTAATCAAACATGAGTGACAAATAAAAGCCCAGATATTTTTCTAAGCGCTCAGCACATGACTCCTGTTCCTTTGTTGCACCTCCTGCTCTGACTCTGTGGCACAGCAGCGTTTTATCAAATGCTGGTGGCTTTTAAAATGCCACCTCCTTCCTGCACTTGGATCTTACAAGTGTCTATCAGATCCCTCGGTGTCAGCTTTAGGAACGAGCACAGGGGTTTATTCCCTTCTCCTTCATTCCTTATTTTTCCAATTCCCCTCCCCGCGGTTATTTATTGCTCTGGAGGGTGAGAGCAGAGCGCAGAGGAGCAAACCCCTCGCGTCGCCTCCATCCCGCCCCGCAGCCTCCCCGCTAATTGCGGCGGGGCGAGCGCTCCGCTCAGCTCCGGGCTGGGCTCTCCGGGTTGTGCTAACCCTGCACCTCGCCCGGGCTTTACTGCATCGCGTTTGCCGAGCCCAGGAGCACGGGCATTTTTTTCGAAACGTTGTGTTCTGGTATCACAAGCAACCAACAGGAAAATTAGCATTGTAAAATGGCAACCTCATTTAGATAAGCACCATGTGAATCCATCTAATTTGTATACAGAGTCATTATATGGTCACAACCGAGTGACTCAAGCCTCGTTCTTTCCTTCTGCCTCCCCCTCTCCTAAATAGCAGTGCTCGGGGAGTATCCTCCGGTAGCTGGGCATCGCTGCCACCTCCCTGGCAGCACTGAGGAGCAGAGCACCGCTGTCCCGGCTGGGGGGTGGCAGCTGCCAGGGAGGGGGGCAGCAGCCCCGCCCCTTTGCTAAGAATGCTGCCCACCTCCCTGGGCTCCATCTAACCCTACAGGGAGCCCCCCAAACACCCCTTCCCAAGGTGCTTCCAGGGCTTTTCTGGAGCTGCTGAGGAGCTCCTCAAAATGGTTGTCAGCCACTCCACTAACACAGCACCTACTGCACAGATCCTCCTGCCATCACCTGTGGGCACAGGTGCCACAACCCCCTGGTGGGCTCCCCCAGCCCCTCCCCAGTGCCCCCCACCCCCTGGAGTGCTCAGCTCTCCCTGCACTTGGGAACACACGAGTGGAGCTGCAGCATTTGGGGGCTTTGTCTTCCTGCAGAGTTTCCATAGCCAGAAACGCCAGAAGATTTTAACATCCATTCTGACAGCTTGGAAATCACCATGTTTAATAACAGAAAGCTGACAGGGAAACTGGATAAACAGGAATCCTCTGCACTTGCACACTGTCCTGGTCCATCTCCATTATTCCAGACATGCAGGAGATTTGTATCTATCGAGGTGCTTACACCAATTCCATCACCATGACATCCCAGAGCTCTCAAGTATTTAAAAATAGAACTAATAGCATTTTCTCCTTATTTCTTCCTTTCAAGCTTTCAAGAGAAAAGCTCGAATCATTTATGGCTTTATTTTATTTATTCATTTGTTTGTGAGGGAGGCTGAGTAAACCACACCACATCCCTTTCCTGTCAAGGAAAAGGAAAGAAAAAGAGGAAAACATGGAATTTAAAAGGATTATCTATGTTGTTGTATGACTCCCAGCACCTGTGGGTGCTCCTACATCCCTGGGGACTGTTTTTCCAGGCTGATCCAGCTCCAGTGGCAGCCCAGACTGCAGCACCATATGCCAGGTGGGATGGGAAAGCAGGAGACAGGGAGGAAGGAGCGCTGCGTAATTGAGAGCAATCCTATCGAGAGCCTGGATTAATTAGTGCAGAGATTCAGGCTGGAGGAAACAGTCCCTGCAATGCCACTGCATTTCTGTAATCACCTGCACACTCAGGAGAGCGAGGCTGGCACAGCACCCCTGGGCAGGGACAGCCCCTGCTGCCCAGGCATCCAACCCCAGGGAAAGGGCAACCCCATTTATCATCCCTAAGGATGGTGCCTGGCACAGCACAGAAGAGACAAGTGGTCTTTGGATCCCTCCTTCTCCCACTCCTCTGCTATCTCTCATTTTTCCCAGGTTGGAGAAACAGATCAGGGTATTATCATGGAGTATTGGAATTATCTATATTTGCTCTTTTACTGCCCCTCTCAACAGTCTTTTTTTTTGCTTAATGAGATGGCAAGAGCCCTGCAAATCTCCTGATGAGGTTCTCTCTATCCCCACAACCTCCTGAAGGTACCTCAGACATAACCCCAGCCCATCAGGAACAGGGAGGGGATGGGAGGCTATTCTGGGCTGGGCCACGGGGATGGGAGGCTGTTCTGGGCTGGGCCACGGGGATGGGAGGCTGTTCTGGGCTGGGCCACGGGGATGGGAGGCTGTTCTGCTCCTGGGAGAACAACACAGCTCCTTCCAAGGGGAACAGAGCATGGCTCTGGGGCTCAGTGCTCTGAGATTAGACACTATTGCAGGGGTTCCTCAAGAGCAGGGATCATTTGAAGCCCCCAGGGACTACAGGCTTTGTGTACAAATAGGGTGTTCCCAAACCCTCTGTGTCAGAGCTCCACACCTACAGATCCAGTCAAAACTCAGCAGGACAAAGCAACAACAGGTGATGCAGTGAGGGAGGACTGTCCCCTTTGCCATCCCCACACTGAGGGCACCAACCTCACTGTGCTCGTTTCAGAGCTCTCAATGAGAAGGGAAAAAAAAAATCACAGCAAAACTCATTCAATCAGGCAGGAGGATCTCAGTTCTCCCATTGGTACCTTCTAGGACTATAGAAATTAGAGATGGAAAAAGCTCTCTCCGAGCTCCTCTCCCATTTCTGGGCCAATGCAGAGGAATATTCCCCAAATCCCGGATCTCTCCTGCTTACTGTGGAATAATCACAGTGACTCTGGGTTTCCTCAGAGGTAAACTTGCACATCAGCAAACTTCCACATCCTTCTCCTATCCATGGACTTGAGGGCTCCTGGAGAACCTGCCCCAGGCTGAGATGCCCCAGCAAAGCTCCTTCCCAGGAACGACGTGGCTCCAGCAGGAGCCGCTCCAGACAGTTCCATCTCAGCCCAGTGACCACGTGCAGGGCACGAGTTAACCCTGGAGATTTACTCCATCCCATTTTGCCACCATAATGGAGCAGGAAGAGACACTAATTAGCAGAGAGCTGTTGCAGGAATGCATGAATATTAATGCAACCGTCCAAACTAATTTCCCCAATTACTGCTGTTACAGCAGCTCTATTACAATCCATAAAGCCAGGATTGATATGAAGATCTCTCTAATAAGAGAGAGAACAACTGCTCCTGGAGCTCCATCATGCCTCAGCTGACACTAACAAGGGTAATTTTTTTTCCCTGTATGAAATAATAAAAATCTGTAAATACTTTAAAGATCAAAGATGTCTTCATCCTTCACTCAAACCCCCCAAACCATTCCATGCAGTCTTCAGAGATGCTTTTACAGCCATTAATCAGAACACTCTGATCTGTGGGCTGGTGTTTGCTCCCCTCCTGCTCTGGGGTTGCTGGCTCTGCTCCCCAGGCCTCAGTGCCACCTGCCTTTCTGGTGCCAATATTGTCACACACACACACTGAGCTCCTTCCCCACGGACCCAGAGCAGGAAGTTTGTCATCTGCTGCTCCAAAACTCTCCAGCACGGAGCATTGAGCACTGAGAAAGACAGAAAGACCCATCAAACCAATGAGCTGCTTCCTGGTTTGGGATCTTTATTCCAGATTTCACATTGCTACTCCCCCTCTGAAGTGGTTGAGCTCAGGAATTCATCAGTCTGTGAAATGGCTGAATGATTATATGACATGTTAGAGCTTAAATGCACTTTTATTATGCAGAAAGCATTACATCTTTCTATTTATTTCCTTTTGCAATGCTTTTTTACCCCTCTGCAAACACTGCCAAGGCTTGGAAATGATAAAGCTAAAAACTACTGCAATTACAAAGAAATTAAACCATTTCCTGAGGAAAGAACCATGAGATACATTTGTCTGACATGATTGAGTTATACAGATCCAGAACAACAGCAAGACATCACTTCTACTTCCCAGCTGAAGATGCCCACTGCCTGATGCCCACCATGATTTAATTAACTGGCACCTATGGATGTGCATAATCTATCACTCCCCAGCACTGCCAGACATCTGACATACAAATCAGAGCAGCCAGACCTTAACTCTCACCAAAGAAAACAGACACCTGTAATGGGTATAGACACGAGCTCCTGGCTCTGACCACCCAAACAGCACAACCAGACCCAAAGCCACCTCAGCCTCAGAGACCACAAGCTCTGCAAGCCCTCACCCCACCCCACCCCCTCACACTGATGCAAATATTCATCTTTTCTCTTTCTTTACAGGGAAAGCTGGGTGGGGAGCAGCGAGCAGGGCAAGGCAGCAGCAGTGCACAGCAGACAGGTGTCTGCTGAAAAACAGCTTTCACAGAGATATCACAGGCTCCTAAAACAACCAAATCTGATCTTGATAGTGCCACCTTGTCTTACTGCTGTAGACTTGCCTGAAGATTGAGTGTCTGTGCTGCCCCTGGGCCTGATGCCTCACCAAGATCTGCTGCATTTCAGGGCAATGGCAACACAGGGGAATAAACAGCAGCACCAGCACAGGGCCCAAGTGCAAATTCACTTTCCTGGTGTTTATGATGTAGAAAAGTAGGGAAGAATTAAGCAAAGCAAGAAGCCCCCTGGTAGCAATCAACAGCAGGGGAAGCTGTTCCACATCCCCCAGGTCAGGCTGTGATGGCCCAGATGCAGGAGCCAGGCAGGGAGACAGGACTTCACATGCCCTGCAGAATGAAAAAACAGCTGCTCTGTGAGCAGCCTGGGAGCACACAGGAGCCTTGGAGAGGTTTTTATTCTGCTTCCACCTGCTGGTCACAACATCACCATTTTCTCTGGAGATGGGCCCTGCAGAGGAGTCACAGCTCATGGGAATGAAGAGGGATGGGCTGGAACCCCCATCGTGGCCATGGCCAAAGCCCAGTGGCTGCACTGGAGCTTTGGGACCTTCCCAGAGCAGCACAAGGGGCCACTGAGCAGCTCTTTGCTTTCTGTAAATGCAGCCACAATATCATGTTTTACAGTTATTTTCTGAATCACAACACATTCATTCCCTTGCTGGTGTTGACAAATTCATATGCAAATACTGGACATTATTACACATAATATAAACAAAGTAAAAATGAAATGCAGGCTCATGACAGCACCATCATTTCTGTGGAAATGCCAATGAGGAAGAAGTTCACAACTAATTTTGGAAGTGAAAAACAGTCTCAACATATTTCAGAAGAGATTTTTTTTTTCTCCAGGAGGGACATTGACTGAAAATTGGAAGAGACTCATTAAAATTGTTGAGATAATTACTATTAATGACTTTCATCCAGGATGAATATCAAATTAGAACCAAATTCTGTTGTGATGTGACTCAAGTACCTAAATCAGAATTTTAATGTAGACCCACTGCACTTGCTAGAAAGCAGCTTTACTGCAGTAACCACTGCAGGAACCATTCCTGTCCTTCTGCTCCTGGATAACAAACCCTGCAGACACTGCCCAGAGTGTGGGTATGAGACCACCTTGCTCACATCAAGTAACTACAAACCATATTTTTGGAGAGTACAACACCCTTTCACAAATGTCATTTGCTCCATCACACAAAATACACAAAGAGTACTCTAAAAAGAAATCTGAAGGTCTGTGTTGGAAAAGAATGAGGAAACCCAAGATACAAAAGTCCCTGCACGTGGCAGCTCTTGCTGGGGCATCTGTGCAGCCACTTTTTCCTTTCTCATACAAGGTCAAAAGTCCTGAAAATCAGAACACAGAATCCTGGAATGGTTTGGGTTGGAAGGGATCTAATCCATAGGCAGGGACACCTTCCACTAGACCAGGCTGCTCCAAGCACTTCAAGGATGGAGCAGCCACCATATCCTTTCACTCCCTGAGCCACCTGCCACAGGGGTCACCAGCCCATCTGAGGTCCACTGTGAGGCTGAACACCTCACAAATCCATGTATATCCCAGCCCTTCCCACTCCCTGGAGCTCTTGTGTCCAAGCACAGCCTCAGACCTGGTGAGGTCCAGCACCACCACCACAGGAGAGCTGCTCCTGGCCAGGTGAGGCTGGGGATGGAGCCCTTTCCTGTGCCTGGAGCAGGGAGCTGTGAGCCAGCTGAGCCTGGAGCCAGCCCTGCCCCCCAGCCCTGCAGGCACTTGGCTCTGCCCCAGCTCAGCCCTGGGGATGGAGCCCTTTCCTGTGCCTGGAGCCGGGAGCTGTGTGCCAGCTGAGCCTGGAGCCAGCCCTGCCCCCCAGCCCTGCAGGCACTTGGCTCTGCCCCGGCTCAGCCCTTGGGCACCAATGGGCTCCATGGAGAGGGAGGAGCTCCTCACACAGGTCCTGTGCCAAAGGTGCTGCTGTCCAAGGCTGGACAGCATCAAAGCCCAGGGAGGGATGTGCTTCAGCTGCTCACACAGCCCTCTCAGCCTCTGCATTAATAATTGAGTGGCATCAAGGCATGACATACACAGTGAAAGTAGAGCAAAAATATTGCAAAGGGCTATTTCAAACAACACAAGTGTAGCACCATGGCATGAGCTGCTCTGCCCTTCAAGGAGGGCTTTCACTGAGTCCTGCTTTTTATTTCCTTTCTTTTTTTTTAATAAAGTGCCTCTCACAAACCCTGTTTATGTCACCCAGATCCAAAGGATCATTTCCAGCAGAACTGGCACCCCATGTGGGAGTGTGGTGGAGGCAGCACAGTGGTGGCCAAGGCCAAGGAGGAGCTGGGGCCTGAGCTTGTGTGGTTTGGCAGACCCAGGGAAGCAGTGGATGCCCAGGATGCAGCTCTTTACAAACACAGCACCAGCTGTGCTCTCTTGGGGTGCAGAGTTGGCACCCCCAGCCCTGAGGTGCAGCTGCAGGTCCCATTCACTGGCACTCATGTAAAGGCCAACGATGGTTTTCACAGAAATTGCCATTTTCCTGTCATCCAACAACACGGGATCATCTGCATCTTCTCCTCAGGAATTACAGCCAGGTACCAGTTTCCAAACAGACCCTTCCAGCCCAGCAGTGGGGGCAGCGAGGGAGCTGCAGGGTAAGCACTGCAGGGATGCCCAAGGCCCTAAACTGATCAACAGGACAAGAGGAAATGGCCTCAAGTTGTGCCAGGGGTGGCTTAGATTGGATATTGAGGAAAAACTCCTTCATGGAAAGGGCTGCCCAGCCCTGGCACAGCTGCCCAGGGCAAGGGTGGAATCCACACCCCTGGAGGGATTTAAAAGCCGTGTGGATGTGGCACTTGGGGACATGGTCAGTGGTGGCCTTGGCAGTGCTGGGAAATGGTTGGACTATCTCAGAGGACTTTTCCAACCTGAACAATTCTATTATTTGGGGTGAGCAGGGAGGAGCAGCTTGTGGTGCAGGAAGAGGAGGATGAGGAGCAGCTTCCCAGGCCAGGGCTGAGGCAGAAAAATGAGTTTGTTTCTCACTTTTCATATTCATCAGGGCTGCAGCAGAGCTAATGGGCTAAAGCTGAACAAAAGCACCCAACAACAATAAACCAGCCACATTTAGACCAAAGAACGGGGCTGAAAATGTTCCCACCTGCTTTATAGCTGCCTGTATCCTTTGTCACAGCTCCTTTCATGTCCCTCTCTCCCACCAAGGACCAGGTCTGTGGTTCCTTCCCCTCAAGGCCTGTTAAGCTTTTCTTTTTCTGGCTTTATCTTTAAAGACATTGCCTGTATTTCCAAGCCTTTCATACTTCTCTGTTACATATCCCTGCTCCATCTGGCACTTGCAACACCTTCCAATTTAGATTCATCTGGAAGGAATCCAGCAACAGCTTCAGAAATACTGAAGCAGATGCTTTAAACAATGGCTCTTCCACCTTCTGCACTGATGGAGAAGGAGGGAGCTGCCAGACCCTCCTGCCCTCTCTCTGCACAGCAGAGCTCCTCACTCCCAGCTCTGCACTGGATTTCCAGCTGCCAGGGTGGCCCTGGGCACAGGCACCAAGGGGTCCTGAGCAGTTCCTCCTTTCCCTGGGCATTCCCATTCCCAATCCAGGCCACATCTTCACCTCCCTGCAAACAAAATCCCACCTGTTCTCTGCTGCCACCATCTCTTTCCACCTCTATTGTCTTCTCCTTCCCCACAGCCATTGCCAAATGGCCCAGGTGCCACCCAGCAGGTGGGTCCCCAGCCCTGAGCACCCCCTGGGTGCTGCAGACAGGGTGTCACAGGGACCCTTCTGCATTTCCAGGTGTCCCTGCAGTGCAGGGGTGAGGCTGTGGCTCCCCTCGAGTCCATCCCCAGCACAGTGAGCAGGAGCAGCTCAGGGAAGCCCTGGAATGTGGTGCCCCCTCTGTGGATGCTCAGCCCAAGCCTCACCCACCCACCTCCAGCCCTGCCTGGACTCTTCCCAGTGAAGCTGCTTAATCTGAGGAGCTTTGGATTTACAGATCTGTAACCACCTCTAAAGCTGCTGGCACAGACATACATGCACATCCCCCAAACTATTTAATTATCAAAGGCAACAGTCACACAGATGCAAGAATATTTAGTTTTCAGAGGCATCAGTCACAGAGTTCCCACTCCCCACTGCCTGCTCAGCAGATACACCACACATTTACTTAACTACCTCTGTTCTCTTCTTTGTTTTCTTTTCATCTTCCCAATTATTGCTGATCATTCCCAGGAAGTTACATCAGTAATTCAAGCCAGAGCTCCAGACCTGGCTCCTGGGTGTAATGAGGGTGTGCTGCAGCATTGATCTGCCTTCCCTTGGGCTGCAATAAATATCAATCAAACTCCTCATCCTCCCCACTTTAAACAGAACCTTTCACCAAAGAGCCAACCTGATCCCTAAGATGAGACAAAGTGTTGCTAATTTTCAACTGCACATACAAACTGTTTATCTTCCCTACAGCTTAACCAGCAGCTGCCCTGGAAGTGCCCAGAGTGCCCCTGGATGGGGTGACCCACCCTGGAGCACCACACTGGGAGCACTGGGTACAAACTGGGCCATCCAGGCTGAGCAAGGGCCTGGCTGGGGGAGATTCCACAGGCAATAGGAACCCTGCAAGCCTCTCCACGAACATGCCCTCTGTGAGGGCCCCTGTGGCAAGAAGCCCTGGGGGGGAGCTGTGCCAGCACACACACCCCTGGAACACCAAGGGCTCTGAGTGCCCTCCCCACAGATAACAGGAGAGCAACGAAAAAAGAGCATTTCCTCTTCTGTGAAGGATCACAGAGAAATCTGGAGGGTAAAATAAGCAGGGGAATTAACAGCAGTCAAAGGATGCAGAGAGATTCCCTTCCTCTGCAGTGCTGTGGACAGACCCACACCCAGGTGTGCCCCTCTCCACTGCCAGGGTGGGAGCAGGAGCTGCAGCCCCCAGAGGGATGTTCTGGAGCACCAGGAGGTCCTTCCCTGCAGCACCCACCCAGCCCTGAGCACCCTGACAGCTGCTGGCACACCCACTGCAGACACTGGAGCAATCCTCATTACATTAATTGTTATTTATCCTGGGGCTGTAGCAGCCACAGGACCCCAGAGCCTGCAGGGGCTGCAGGAGCTGTGCCAGCCCAGCCCACCTTGGAGTCCAACACTGGCAACACTTGTCCTCAGATGAGCCCTGTGCCAACTGGTGAGAGGCACTGGGCAGGTGCCAACCCCCCACACCCCACAGGAGGTCAAGGGGCTGATCCCCCCGACAGGGAAGGGCCAAACCTCCTGTCCCAGAACACATCAGAATTTGTTCTGCCTTTTGCTGGTCTTACAGAGCCACCCATTTGCTGTTTGTCCTGAGTCTGAGCAGCAAATAAAGTGAAATAATGTGGCACCTGAACAGCCCTGCCAGTGCCAAGGGGACCGTGGGCACTGCCAGGAGAGCACAGGGCATGGGCAGGCACAGCCTCTGCAGCAGCACCCACACCCCAGCACAAGGATACTGATCCATAGGACTGGCATCTCCACGAGCAGAGCAAAGCCCCAGTTCAGCTGCAGCACAAGGCAGAGCTGCTGTGGATCCCCCTCCTGCCCCAGAGTCCTGCCGGGAGCGCCACACGTGGAATTAAATGATACAGATAATAAACCCAAGTATCAAAGGGAAGGCACAAGAAAGGTTTGAAGGTAAAAGATGTTCTCAGATCTGATTTCAAAACGATGGTGCATAAATGAGAAGGCAAAGTTAACAATATTACTGTACTCAGTCATTAGGAGAAAATGAGAACAATTTGCTTATCACTAAATTGCATTTTTTAAACAAAAACACCACTTAAAGCAAAATATATCTTTGATATAAAGACCATAAAATCTGGGTTAGTCACAACAAAGCAGAGTGAAAGGAGGTTTCAGGCAGGATGGTTTGTTTTCAGGCTGCATTCCAGGCTCTCCATGCCCCAAGAGAGGGCAGATGGCACCACGAGCTCAGCACATGGGGCACAGGGAGGAGAAGGGAAGGCAGAGGCTGCTCTTCTGAACCAAACTAAAGGGCACCCACAGAGGGCACTTCAGGCAGGTTCAATCCACAGCAAACCCCTTGGCCAAAGGTGAGAGATTCCATGGGGACTTTCCTGCTGCCACCCCTGTGTAAACCCAACTCAGGGGCTGGGCCAGCCCAGAGTGGGTTCAGGGCCCCCAGGACCCTCCCATGCTCAGGGAATGGCACTGCAATCAGCTGAGGCTCCTCACAAAGCTTTATGGTTTCAGTATAAAGAAAGTCCAAGTCAGCTTTTGCTGCCCCCAAACAGCCTGATTGGTTTGGCATCGTGGCCCAGATCTGCACCTTCCCACGAAGTCTCAGCTCCGGGGGAATCAAACTGCTGCTTCACTCGTGCAGTGTCCCCCCAGCCCTGGGGCTGGGCACACTCTGTGCCCTGCACTGTCCCTGCAGGGGCACAAACAGCTGCATTTGCCAACACAGCATTTGCTCCTGTACAAACAAAGGAACACAAGAAGCTCACAAGGTGACTTGCCCAAAACCTCCGTTTGGTACCAATTCTCTCTGCTCAGTAGGTTTTATAAGCCAATAAACCTCTTTTATTGCAAAGTCACACTCCAGTCTCCCTCCAAGCTCAGCGAGGTGTGAGGCTCCCCAGGAGCAGCACCAGACACTGGTTGCAGTCACTGTCAGCCCAGGTTTAAATGGACTACAAATGTTGAAGTAATTCCAATGGACAAGAATTATTATGTTATCAAATTTATGCTGCCCAGCAAAGCACCGAATTATTTACACAACCAGTGGCTGAACTCCAGCAGCCTCCCAGGAAAAGCAGGAATGCTTGAACTCACCAGCTTTCAGGGATGGCAGAGTAGCAAGAGGCTTTTGATATATATTTAATTGCTGAACTCAAAGAAAATCCAAAAGCAACCTGAGGTGAGTAGCTGAGATGAGAGATTCAGCTCCGAGAGCTCCCCAAAATGCCAAGAACTGCACATTTTCCCCCACCTGAATCCTTCAGACAACACTTCCAAGGTTTCAGTCCCATGTTTGAAGTGGAAAGGGCTGCTCAGTGCTCTGACAGACCTGGGCAAGGTGTGAGGCCTGAGAAGTTCAGTGTCTTCTCAACTGGGAGAAGATCAGTGCACCACATATGTTTTCAAAGCAGACCAAGATGAAAAGATAAAACAGAAAAGAAAATAAAGGAAAGAGAAGGCCAGCAGAACCCCAGGAAGGTAATGCTTATCCAAGGTCCAGCTGTAGGAATGGTGACCATTTATGGTACCTCCCTCTTAGGATCTGAGGGACATTCTGTAGCAGCCACAGCCAGTGGGGGATTCAGCAGGAAAACTGGAAAAAGGAATATCAGCTACAGATCTCTGGCAGCAGTGAAGGGGCTGATGGATCCATAAATCTGGAAGGCCCAGCTCATTGCCACAGTTTTCCAGGAATGGTCTATGTAATTCTTAGAATCACAGAATCATTTAGATTGGAAAAGCCCTCCAAGATGAAGTCCAGCTGTTCCCCCAGCACTGCCAAGGCCACCCCGAACCCACATCCCAGGTGGCACATCCACATGGCCTTTTAGACCCCTCCAGGGATGGGGACTCCACCCCTGCTCTGGGCAGCTGTGCCAGGGCTGGCAGCCCTTGCCATGAAGAAGTGTTCCCAATATCCAGTTTGAACCTCTTTTATTTTCTCCTTCTGGCCATTTTCTTATTCTTTTAATCTCTAACTCGGCAAAAGAAGAGCAATTTCTTTATCTCCAACAGGCACACTTGGTCGAGGTCATCTCCACCCACATCAGACCTGGTATTAGAACACCTTGATGGCAGAGACACGGTGCCAGCACAGCTGCCAGGGGCACTGCCAACAGAGCCCAGAGCAGCTCCCACCCAACAGAGCCTCAGTCCCTGCTGCACACACAGGAGGAGGTGGGAGGGCACTGAGGAGCTGCTGAGAGGAAAACTGGCAAAGTTTTCCTGGTTTGTCTTAGAGCGTGGCAGCTGTGCCAGATGTGCTTCTGTGGTGAAGCCACTCCACAGCCCCCACCAAGGGATACCCTCACCAGGGATATTTCTCCAGAATAGGAACTGGTATATAAAGATGGGACAAGCACTTGTCTTGCCCTTCAGCACGTGGCACCAAAGTTGGTTTTTAAACTCAGCTGAAAGATGGTAAGTTTCAAAGATTCACAGGCCTGGGCACTGCTCCTTGCACAGCTGCCATGCCCTTGGCATCACCACAGGCACTGTTCCCAGGCAATTATCCCGTATTTCTACCAGTGGGATGGGAAATGGATAACCAAAGCAAAGGCAGGATGAGCCACTTGCCCTCAGGGTGGGAACTGGAGCTGAACAGCATCCCTTGGCCCTGCTCTACTTATTTCACCTCCAGATTCCAGCAGCAGAAGGTTCTCTACTGAGTCAAAATCCAAGCTCCCTTTCTTCTCCTCCTGTATTAAGCAGAGGGTCACTCCACCTCCAAAGGCACCTGGCACTGGAATGCCCTGAGAGGTGGGAACTGCTGAGTGCAGGACCCAGCAAGGCTGCAGACTCCCCTGACCTGAGAGAACTGATCCTCTGAACTGAGAGACCTGCTCCAAACTGCTTTCAAAGCAAAGGAACACCCTGAAGGATCTCCTGCTGCCCTGTGGTGACAGATGGGAGCAGGGAAAGCGTCTCCAGCACAGGCACGGTGTGGAACAACGTGTGTCAGGAAAAGCAAACAGAAGTTAATAAAGAACAAGAAGCCATTTGTAAAGCAGCTCCCACACTGTGCTCTCAAGGTGTGAAATGGAATTTCAGCACTAGAGGCAGCAAGACAGGACTGCAGCTGGTGCCAGGCAAATGCAGCCAATCTCAGAGCAGGGCCAGGCTGGGCCTCACCAGGGCTCTCCCCCAGCCCCAGAGGGCAGATGTACAAAATCCACTGGCACAGAACACCACCCAGGTCTTGGCCCTGCTCACTGACTCAGAACAACCCCCCTGAATCTCCATTGAAGGATAAATGATGCCACACTGAGAACAGATGCTTGACTGTACAGTAACAAAACTATAAATACACCATGGCTGCATATTATTATATAAGCACATGGACCTGGGAGCATCATGTGCTGCAAGACACAGCTCAGCCTGAAGCCACAGAGAATGAGACATAGAACGGGTTGGGTTGGGAGCACCCTAAAGACCATCCAGTGCCACCCCCTGCTACAGGCAGGGACAGCTGAATATCCAATCTCACCCTGCCCTCTGGCAGTTTGAGGCCATTCCCCTTGTCCTGCCACCCCATGCTCTTGTACCAAGTCCCTCTCCATCTTTCTTGGGCATTCTCTTCAGGTGCTGGAGGGCTCTGGGAGGAGCTCACAGTGGAGCACCAGGGCTGGCCCAGCCCTTGGCACACCCAACTCAGGTTGGGCATCAGGAAAACTTCCTTCACTGAAAGAGCCCAGAAAGTGGAGGAGTCCCTGGAATTGCTCAAAACCCAAGCAGATGTGGCACTCCCTGGTACAGTTTAATGGTCAAAGGCTGGAATTTTATGATCTTGGAGGTGTTTTCCAACTTTAATGATTCTGTGAGTGCTCAGCAGACCTGTGTTGTCAGAACAGTCTCCCACAGGATTTGAGAGTCCTTCCTTTAGTTTCTGTCGGGGTAGGCAGGCATTGCCTGGTCAGCTGTGACCCTCTGCAAGTCCTCTCACCTTGGGAAGGAGGGACAGTGCAGTGCAACTCACTGCTCTGGCCAGAAAAACTCCCCTGGCTCTGCCCAGAGATACCTGACCTGCTGCTGCTTTCCAACTCTTCCCTCATGGCTCTTCTCTCTGGAGGACAAACCAGGGAGCTGCCAGGTGAGGCAGGCACTGTGCCCTCCTCCCACTGCCCTCCCTCCCCTCCTTGCTGCTCTCCAACACACATGCTCAAAAGGAAAAGCTCAATCTAAGACACTGGGAGCTTTTTCCTGACAAATGTTACAGTAAAAATGTAACCACATCAACTCATGCAGCCTTTTCTGTGTGTGTGCCAATGAAACTTCTCCTCTGACACTCAGACAAGAAAATAATTGTGCTGTTGAGCAACATCCCTCACTGACAGCCCTCACAGCACTGAAGGGATTCATGAGGGTATTTTCCAACATCAAAAAAGTGTTTTGAACAAACCCCCACAAGCCCCAAACAAGCAGGGTCAGACTGGAACAGAAATCCAGGCAGGAGAGCAACCAAAGCAGGGAAAATGAACAGCTTTAGGGGACCATCATGTCCCTCCAGTCTCGACCCAGACAGGTGGCTGGAGCTGCTCAGACATGGCCTGATCCTGGCCAGGGTCAGGTGGGACAGTGCTTGGAGCAGCCTGGTCCAGTGGAAGGTGCCCATGGCAGGGGTTGGATTTTAAGGTCCCTCCCAGCCCAAACCATGCCCTGCCAATCCCTCCAGCCCTGGCTGAGGTTGGATGTCAGGGCTGGTGGGACAGGACACCTGGGACCTGTGGTGTGGGTGGGATCTCTGGTCACAGAGGGCTGTGCCAGGCTCACCAGCTGGGTCGGGGGGAGGGGGTGAGGAAACCCCTTGCCCTGTGCCTGCCCCACAGCCCTGCTCTGGGCACTGGGGCACTGAGGGGTGGGGAACCTGCAGCAGGAGGGCACAGCTCCTGTGCCACAGTCACTGAGGGGAGCTGGAGAGGGAAACACTCCAAAACCTTCCCTTGGAACTTTGGGTGCTTCAGGCCACGTCTGCAAAGCCGGGGGGACCAGCAGCCCCTGAGCTGCCCCTGGGCCAAGAGCAAAGGGAAGGAGCTCCCTGATGCCTCAGAGAGGGGCAACATCCCCGGGGCACAGAACAAAGGAGCTGCATATCCTCAAATATATTTCCCTGAGAGGTCAGGATCTCTTGTTTAGAGTATAAACAGCATAAACCATCCTCCTAAGAACACCAGAAGGCTGAGGTGGAGAGGAAAGCTGGACTCAAAGTCTCCTAATCAAACTGTCTCTGCTCTTCCTTCCCCCCAAAAACTGTCTGAGTTGGGGGACAAACAGGAGATGCCACCTTGGTTTAAGAGAGAAGCAGCTTTATCCTGCCTTCAGGAAATACATATTAAAATTTAATTCTCATAAATATCTTTTACAGCTTGCAGCATTAATTGCATCAGATTAGTTTTGTTCTCAACCTGTTAAATAAAGCTTTCCATTGATTTACAGATTATGGGTTGATATATCACAGCAAAGCTCCTGCCTGGTTTATTATCCCCCTAGAAGCCTTTTTAAAAATATTATTCAGTCCACAATCAATAGTTACCCTTGCAAAGGCAAAAACAGAGATATGAAAAGGTTCTCAAATGTAAGTTTTACACCTGGGGTGAATCTTACCCAGAGCACCAGGGAAATATAGTCAGGAAAAACAGGACATTTGGAAATGCAAATACTTGACCAAAATATCTCTAATTTGCACCCTCTCCTCATTTCATTCCCCACAATAACTTTCTGCCAATAAAAAAAAAAAGATGATAAATCCTTACTAAGCCTTTTTGATTTACAAAACAGAACACACCTGAGATGTTGGGTCCTTGGTTCTTGTACCTGTTTTGATGATATTTTAGAATGTTCAAATAAGGGTGGATTAGTTTAGGAAGGGGTGACATTTTCAGCCCCAGAAAGGGGGGATATCTCTGACATGAGCACTATGTGGGAAAGAAAGCAGCTTCAAAGGCAGAGCCCAACAAGTGCAGCTTTCTCTGACAGCCTGAAGCAGTTCAAGAGCCGATGAATCATCAGGCTGCCGGGAGATGTTCAAGAATGACTAATTTGAATTTAAAAGTGCAGCTCCAAGGTTACATTCCTGGAGATGCAGATGCAGCCACACCCCCGGGAGCTCTCGCAGGTGCCACTGAGAGCAGGAAGCAGGTCCAGGGCAGGTCCCTGGGCTGGCACCCCGTGCCCCAGCCCCTCTGCCATGCCCACCCACAGGTCTCTGACCCTGCTGCGATCCCACAGCAATCAATAAACAGATCCCTGAGCAAATGGCAGCGTTTGGCATTGGTGCTTTTAAGGATTAGTTCATGCAGAGGGGCAGGACTGTGGGTCTGCACAGAGTGACAGGACTTTTCACTGCCAGAGGGGAGGGTTAGGGGGGATATTGGGAAGGAATTCCTGGCTGGGAGGGTGGGCAGGGCCTGGCACAGGTGCCCAGAGCAGCTGTGGCTGCCCCAGCCCTGGGAGTGCCCAAGGCCAGGCTGGACAGGGCTTGGAGCACCCTGGGCTGGTGGGAGATGTCCCTGCCCATGGCAGGGGTGGCACTGGATGGTTTGAAGGTCCCTCCCACCCCAGACCATGCCATGATCCCATGACCAGGGCTCAGCAGAGGACCAGCCCTCTCCCACAGTGTGAGCTGCATCCA
>JAWWLY010000024.1:962104-1003109 GCA_035041215.1 Gymnopithys bicolor
AGATTGCAAAGCTCCAAGAACAACTGTTTGAGTCACTGCTATTTGCTTTTGTAGATTATTTAAGCTTCCTAAAGAAGAAGCGAGAAGGGGACCCGATTCAGTTCCTTGCAGTGCCCTAGATCCTGTCTCTGGTTATTCTTTCTACCACTGAGAAACAGGTTTAAAGGACAGGAAACCCTCACTCCCTGTCTGCATGCACTGCTGGAAGGGATCACAGAATCACAAAGGTTGGAAAAGACCTTCAAGACCACCAAGTCCAACCTTTGACCAACCACCACATCCACTAAATCAAATTATGAAGCTCCAGAACTACTCATATTTTGACCCTTTCCAGGGATGGGCAGACATGAAAGGCAGTGCAGGAACGTGTGGGCTTAGAAATCACCTCGGAGATTTTCAGAATTGCAATATATGTAATGCACAAAGAGGAGGGAACCAGCCCCTGAGGAGGGAACCAGCACCTGAGGGGAGACCCCCAGCCCCAGAGAGGGGGGAGACACCCCCGGCCCCAGAGAGGGGGGAGAGACCCCCGGCCCCCGAGGAGCTGCCTTGGCCACATTTACACCTGAAATATCAGGTGGGTGCAACTATGGACAGTTACAGCTCCCAGCAGGGAAAGCCTCACACCTCAACTGCATCCTCCAGGGAAAGAGTTTATAACTTCATCATGTAATGGAGCCTTTGAAACTTCCCCCTGAACCCCTTCCCTCTGAAGTTCCCTCTCCCTTTCACTGTGCTCAACATTTCAAAGCAGACATTACACTTTCATTTCAATTATTCTCTTTTTTCGCCCCTCTGTTTTCCAGGGAATGTCAGTTTTCTGCCCAGAATGGTTTATTTTCTGGTTTCAGAGCAGCATTTAGAGCTGTTCTCCAGCTGCCAGTGTGCAGCAGGCTCCTCACCCCCCCCAGAGTTTGCTGCTGCCCTACTTTGAGGCTCCTCCACACGTCTTAGGCAGGGACTATATTAAGCTCACACATGAATAAATGTTCCCTGTAATGTCTGGGTGCCTTTGAATTAAACAAGTGGTAAAACAATCCAAAACAGGGCACACATTTCACACTGACAAAATTATCCACATCAGCTGGGGCAAGAAACCTCGAATTATCTCATTGATTAAAATCACATCCTTCTTCCTGCTGATCCAACAGATAATGCACCTTCTTTATTTGAAAACAACCAACTCTGCTAAGGAGTATCTGCTGAAATGGAGGTTTCAAGATGAAATTAATGCCACTTACTGCTTGAAATGGGAGGAAAGTGCATGTGAAATACTTGTTTGGGAATCCAGGAGAAATATGGAACCTGGAATTCAGAAACCATTCCCTGGTAACAGGAAGATCAACAGAAAGTTCTTAAATTCCTTTAAACTTAAATCCTTAAGTGCTTTAAAAATACAAAGCAAAACTTCAGATACAGAAGAGGTACCCAAATACCTAAAATACCACAGAGAAGCTCCAGCTGTGGCTGCCCCAGCCCTGGGAGTGCCCAAGGCCAGGTTGGACAGGGCTTGGAGCACCCTGGGCTGGTGGGAGGTGTCCCTGCCCATGGCAGGGGTGGCACTGGGTGGGCTTTGAGGTCCCTTCCAACCCAAACCAGTCTGGAATTCCACCATTCTCCTCTTGAGCAGAACAGCCCAGAAGATGCAAACCAACTTCATCTTCAGAAGAACCCAGAGCTGCCAGGCCTGGCTGCTCCAGGAGACCTGCCCTCAGAATTCCACCTCCCTCTCCAGCCAAGGGGAACAGCAGAGAGTTTCTCTGCAGCCATTCTAGAAGCAAAGAACACAAAGTTTCTGAGAGAAGCAACTCAGAGTAGCAGCTTAATGGAGGAAATGGGAAAAAAACCAATGACTGGTAGCTATAAAATTCTGTAGAGCAAATGTCAAAGAGTAATTAAAATAAAGGAGGATTTCTGTGGACCTGAATGAATAATTAGGAAAAAAGCTACTGTTGAAGTGACACTGCTTAATAATCTCATTGTAAAACAGAGAAAAGTTGCATTCAGGGGAATTATTTTTTAATTATTTCAAATTGGTAGTTGGAAAATGAAAGGGAAAATGGGTGCTTGTGCTGTTAAATGCTGCTAATGTACAAGGCTCCTGAGCAGAAAGGCTTCTCAATTAGAATACTTGCAATATAGTGCCATTACTTATCAGCTGAAATGCAGTTTGTGCTGCCATTCTCTTCAGGAACACAATTGTTCACTGAATTGGGAAATTGAGAGCCAGATCATGAAGAGCTTGGCTTTGCCATCCTCCAGAACACACTCCCAGGGCTTCACTGGGCTGTGTGCAATGCTCAGGCAGAGCTGGGGTTTAATCTGCACCATCAGATCCATCCTCTGCCCCTCTGAGATCAGCTGGAAATATTAAACAGGGTGTGGGAGGCTGAAGGGGTTTGTTATTTTATACCACACAGTTTTCAGAATGGGGGCCAAGCAGCACAGTGGCCCTCAGCACAGCCAGGAAGGCTCTTCCTCCAGGAAGTTTCCAAGGCAATGCTATTTTGAGCAGGAGCTGCCCTTGCAGGCAGCCCACGGGGTGCAGGGGTGGGGAGGCTGCACTGGCATCCTGGCACACCGTGGGCAGGAGGGTGTCAGCTCATGTTGGCACTTCCACATCTCTGGAGAAGGCAAATTGCTTTTAACACTTAGAACAGCTGCAGGAGAGGAAGGAGGACAGACAGGGAATGGGATGGGCTTTATCTTGAGTCGTGTTAAATTTGGCTGGTGCAGACACCTGGAGCTGAGGGACCTTCCCTCAGGAGCTGATGGGAAAGGTGAGGTGAGTCAGGGGCACGTCTCTGTTACAGGCCTGGCTGAGGGTCCTGTGCCCTCCAAGGATCTGGAGCAACCAACCCACCAGAGGGGATGAACATCACCCTTTGAGACTCAGAAGAGGGACACATGATGGTAAGTCCTTGCTCTTTCCTGCTGCTTGGTTCTGGATGGAGCACTGGGAGGGTGGTGGGCCATGTCCCTGGTCACAGCAGGGATCTCCACAGCCCCCCAGCAGGGTCTGGTCCTCAGTTCCCCCAGCAAAGGTGAAATGAGAAGGACAGAGCTGGACACGAGGCAAGAGTCTGCCTGGGGGTGGTGCTGGGGTTTGTGCAGAGTGAGGGGACCAGGAGGTGCCTGAGCCCACCCCTCAGTTTGGCTCACACTCAGCTCAGCTCCTGCAGCCTGTGCCCAGCCCCTGCTGGCACCGAGAGCTGCCCTCAGGGGGTTTGCCTCCCTATGGCACCCAAATGCACAGCACCTGCAAACACACTGCCTTTCACTAACACTGGAGGGCAAAAGGTCAGGTAGAACTCCAGGAGGAACCAGGAGAGCATCTCCAAGGGGTGGTGGCAGCACCAGAGAGCCCCAGCACCTCAGTGCCAGCAGGACCTGCCCCCTCCCAGCACCTCAGTGCCAGCAGGACCTGCCCCCTCCCAGCACCTCAGTGCCAGCAGGACCTGCCCCCTCCCAGCACCTCAGTGCCAGCAGGACCTGCCCCCTCCCATCACAACTCCTCCTTGTCTCAGCAAACTGAACACCTGAAACCCCAACTGAGCCTCCCCTCACTGTCAGAGGTACTTCTTCCCTTTGCACTAAATTATAAATGTTAGACAATTCCCAGATAGGAGTGTTAATTATTAATAGGAATTATCTGAATTGATTTTCAATTACAGAATATTATTTTCTATTACATTGCAATAAGACTGCAGGAATTCCATTAAATCCAAAATGAGGACCATCAATTTCCATTAAGACACATGTAAACTAAACACATTATATCTCTGTTGAAGCCAATGATTTCCATTATCCATTTCCATTCACTTCCATCCCTTTGAAATGGGCTGGAGTGACTCGATGGCCCCCCGGCATTGTGGGCTCTACCCTGACAGGGCCATACCTGGAGCTGCAAACCTCTGCTGAGTGGGGCAATTCCCTGCAGAGCAGCTCCCAGTAACCACCAGGACTTCTGCTCCCCCTGCTCCAAAACCTGCCCCATCCAAACTGACATCCTGATTCAAAACAGGGGGAAAATATTGTCCTTCCCCCACCCCCAAAGCTGATCTGCCTTTCAGCCATTCCTGGGGCTGAGCCGACCCCCCTGGACTCCACTGCTCAGGACAGATCCATCAGGAGGAGGATTTCCCTGCCACTTCCATCCCATCCCATGTTTGCTGCCCTGCTGGAAGGAGTCACAGCGTGGGGAGCCGTTTGCTGATCAAACAGCAGCCAGAGGATTCTTTACCTTGCAGATGAGAGCTGGGGCAAGGTAAAACCAGAGTCTGGCTTTAAAGAGGAAGAAATACCTCCCTAAAGGAATTCAGTATTTGGAGAACACCCCCAAGGGGTGCCTTGAGCTCCCCTTGCAAATGGAGCCCACGACCTCTCCAGTGCATTGCCAAGGGGTTTATCACATCAGAGATGCTCAACAGATGCTCCACACAGACCTTCCCTCCATGGGTAGTTCTCTCTTGGAGATTATCACACCAAGAGCATGTTACTAAATACTGTAACAGTAATTTATTTCTGAGCTTCCTGCAGTAAAATAAACAGTGGATTTAAACAGGTTTTTTCCATCATCCTGAAATGGGAAAAGACCAAACCAGGGTCTTTTTCTCCTGAGCAGGCCACATAAACCACACACAGGTAGCAGAGCAGAAATATCCAGATGGTTCTGGGTTTTGGGGGATATTTATTGTTTTTTCTACCCCTTCTGATACTATTTTTTAAGCATTATTTTGATTTTTAAAAAGCTCTTTCAACACAAAGTTTATAGAACATACAGGCCAGCACTCCAAAGCAAAAGCCAATAGATTAAAGCCCTAATAAAGTCAAAATTCTCCCCCAAATGTAGTGGACTAATCTCCAGTTTGGCTACAGAAGACAGGTTTTCAATAAATAAACGTTATTATTGGTGATAAAAATATGGATGTATCTACAGCTCAGGGTCCCCACAGCACTTCTTGCTCTGGAAACATCAATCAAAGTCTCAGTTCACATACCAGGGTTAGTCCCTCTCCTTGGAGCAGAGAGCTCCTCCCTGCTGTGCCCTGTGCAGGTGGGACCAGCACTGAGGTTGCTGCCCTGCCCAAGGAACCCTTTGGGTCACTCACACTCAGGTTTTCTGCCCCTTCATCCATCCTTTAGCAGTTGTTTCCTTCTCCCTGAGTAGGAGGAACAGTTTGATGATGGTTTGGAGCAGATGGGGAGGATCTGTGTGTCCTGTTCCAACTGCACTCCCTGAGCTTTGTGCACAAAGGCAGAAAACAGGCAGATATTTTAAGAAACAGATTTACATTGACCTGCAGGACACCCCCATGTTCTCCTCAGTGCCCCTTTCCCTCTCATCACTCTGCTGTCTCACAGGTCAGAGCCATTCCCTGCAAACCATGAACATTTGTGATTTTGACCTTTTTTGGTTGATTTCTGATAGTCACCAGTCACTTGGGGTAATGGTTTGCTGAACATGGAGATCTTGACTTGCTTTTCCTTGGATTTGACATGGCTTGGCCCAATCCAGACAAAACTGGAGGGGAACAGACCCTTTTAAATGGGGCACTGAAGGAGCCCCAAATAGGGCACAGGTACATTGAGAAGCTCCTTGAAGGCAAAGAAACAGAAGGCAGAGCAGGAGATAAATAAAGGCTGTTGAACTGCTTTGAGCAGGGGAGTCAGCTGGGTTTGCTGGAGCTGCTGTTTTGGGGTGTTCAGCTCCTGTTCTCTTAAGCCTGGCAGGTTATTCATGGAAATAGAGATTGAATCCACACAGAGAGGTCAGGGCTGAACATGCCGAGTCCAGACTCTCCCCCAAGGAGAAGTTACTAACACTAAAACTTAATTAAATTGCCCAATGATATCAAGAAGCAATAAAGCAAGAGTGACCCAGGGACAAGGGTTCAGTGGCAGATGCAGAGCTGGAAGGGGAGGAGGAACAGGAGAAGGAGCAGCAGCACTAAGAGCAAAACCTCAAACCCTGTAAGGGACGTAGTTGATAAACAAGAACACTCCAAACCTCTCCTGTGTGTTGCTCTAAAACCTGCAGAATTAGAATTCTTGGGAGAGCAGACTCTCCCCACACAAGTTGGAAGATTCACTTACAAATTGAAAATCTATTCTACAGAAATCCATCCTGTTTCCCCATAATGCATTGAAAACAGTGACTTGTGAAATCCCTCAGAAAAACATCATTTTCTGCTACAAGAAGTTTGAGTCAAGTCAGGCCTCAGTGATCATCTAACCTTGAGAAATGGCATCTTTGTTTGGGCTGGACTGTAATAACTTCTGAGTGACATATCTGATCCCCCCAGAACTGGCTGGGAATTAAGCAGCCAGCAGTGGCAGAGTCCAATTGATTCTGGAGAAAGCCAGGAAAGGGAAGAGTAAATGAGCCACATATTACTCTCTTTATCTGGTTAGCAGATTAATTTCCTCCAGCATCTCTGTAATCATTTATAAAGAGTTGATGACAGCTTCAGAAAATAAAAAGAAACAAAAGAAAATCAGTTCAAATTGATGTTTTGAAGCCTTATTGCCCATGAAGAGGAGCAGAAGAGCAGCACAGCCTGGGCTGGGAATGTGCAGAGGCCCCTGGCCATGCAGGTTGGTCTCACAGAATCATTTAGACTGGAAAAGACCTCTTAGATCATTGAGTCCAACCTTGGGGTTGATCCCCCATTTCTTGGGGGAACTGGGCTCACTGAACATCCACTCAGCATCCTGAGGAACCCAGGAGCTACTGCACAGTGTGGCAGCACAGACACCCTGACAGCTCTGGTATCTGAAACCTGCTCTTTGGAGGAGCTGCAAGTGCAATCTCAAAGAAATAGAGGGGCCACTCTCTGTTTGACTCATAACATCCTCATTGCCCAGTGGATTTTTACAGTTTGCCTTTCTCTGCTCTGACAGGGATGCTTTTTGGGCACTTTTATTCCTCACCAAATAAGAAAAAATAACTGTGAACTCCTCTTTGGTTGCCTGATGTGAATTAACCCTTGAGACAAAGTATCTGCATGGCATTACAGTTCCATTGACCATGAAATGTTTCTTGCAGTGAGCCATAAAGCAAAGGAGCCCTCCCACTCCACACTGCTGGAAACCCCTCAGTGTTCAGTGCTGGAATCCTTTCTCTTGGCTCAGGTGTTCTTCCACCACAGCAAGGTGTTATTCCAAAGGGAAACCAACGTCCATGAAAGTTTCCTATTTTACAGCAACTGTGCAGAGACCCAGCAGCACCCAGAGCTGGATCCACTGCTTGGAAGGCTACACCTTTCCAGAGTCCCCTTCCCATCTCACACTGATCATTAACACATTATTTACCTGTTCTGTACTATTTGCCCACATAAACCCAACTTCTCCAGCAACCTGAAGCTCATCCCTCTGCCTTCTACTGGCAAAAGTCCCTCCCAGAACCCAGATGTCTCTTAATACTAAGAATGCTCTACTAATGGTTTTATGGGGTTAATTAACTGTTTCTTTTTAGAGATAATAGAATTTGCAATGAGGACCATTATCTTTAGTGCCACCTCTGCAAATGGAGAGCACAGGATAATTGGCACTGCCACGTATCGCCCATTACGCACGAAATTAAGGCAGGGAATTCACACACAGTGATTACCAGTGGTGGTTTATCACCTCCCATTCTTATAATGGATTGCAGTTCACACAATAGATGGGCAAAAACCTGGTTTCTGTCTTTCACTAAACTCTTTATTCTGCCAGAATGCTCCATCTTCATCTCTGTGGGTTTTTTTTTCCTATAAGGAGCCCACACCTCTCCCAAAGGTGGTGAAAGCATTAAATGCACTTTACATCACCTTAAACCCTAAAGGACCATTCATTAGGATAGAAAGTGATGCTCCATCAGTTTAGGGGAGCCCAAAGGTTTTGAAATGCCTTATATTTAGTTAAGATAAAGCCCTGCAAGGCACTGTAATGCCCCAGCCCTCAGATGCTGACAAGCAAATCGGGTCACAGCAAAGGCAACACAACGGACAGGAGGGCAGCAATGAAGGGCTTTGCTCACCAAGAGCAGCAGTAAGGGCAGGAGCACCTGTATTGGACATGGGGGAGGAAGTGGGTGCTGGGGAGGCAGTTCCTGCCATCCCTCTGCTACCCTGAGTCTGCAGCCATGGAGTCACAGGAGGGTTTGGGTTGGGAAGGACCTCAAAGCCCACCCAGTGCCACCCCTGCCATGGGCAGGGACACCTCCCACCAGCCCAGGGTGCTCCAAGCCCTGTCCAACCTGTGTTCATTGAACACAACACACACAAATCAATGAGCCAGAGCAGACCAATGCCTTCCCAGAATCCCAGAATGGTTTGGATTGGAAGGGACATTAAAGATCATCTCATTCCACTCCCTCCCATGGGCAGGGACACCTCCCACCAGCCCAGGATGCTCCAGCCTGGCCTGGGACACTCGCAGGGCTGGGGCAGCCACAGCTCCTCTGGGCACCTGTACCAGGGCCTGCCCACCCTCCCAGCCAGGAATTTCTTCCACATATCTAACCTAAATTTCCCCTGTATTTCAATGCTCCCTGTGTTTATTCCTATGCATTTAAAAACCCCTGAGCAGATGACACCATCTCCTCCCTTATCCTCAAGGAGAGCAGGAAGAAGTGTGTGACACACAGGCAGATGCAACGTTTCTTTGGAGTCAATTCTGCTCAGGATACTGCAATAATATCCTGGAAAATTAATATAAACAACTTCTAAGCCAAACTGAGTCAAGTCTATTCCAGTTGTTCTCCTTCCTTCCTTCCTTCCCTGAAAGCTCCATCTATTCTTCTCATCTTTGTCCCCTGATGCCAAGGATGGCAATGAAGCTACAAACCAATGCTGAGTGCATTGTAACTAAAGCTAAAGGGCCCCAAATTAAATATGAGCAGTGTACAATTTAATCTGTTTTTCTTGTTGCTACAACTCATAAAAACTCCTAAATGGTGCCTGTGCAGCTTAAGACATCAGCAGATTCTCTAATTGTTATTTGGTGAGGAGACTCTCCATCCTCCCTGTTCTCCTGCTGGATAATTAAGTTTCCCTCGTTCCAAGTGCTGTGCACAGGAACCACAGCCACGATTTTAAGGGATACATTTCCACAGCTGCATTTCCAAGCAGATATTGGGAAGGAATTCCTGGCTGGGAGGGTGGGCAGGCCCTGGCACAGGGTGCCCAGAGAAGCTGTGGCTGCCCCAGCCCTGGAGTGCCCAAGGCCAGGTTGGATTCCCTTGGAGCAGCCTGGGCTGGTGGGAGGTGTCCCTGCCCATGGCAGGGGTGGCACTGGGTGAGCTTTAATGTCCCTTCCAGCCCACACTGTCCAAGGGTTTGTCTCTCTGGGCAGTGCCTGGGGCTGCTTTCACCAGTCAGTTCTGGCAGCAGATCCTTCAGGAAGGGAACCCACCTCAGGGCACTGTCAGTGTTTGCAGGTCCCCCACTTTGCTTTGCTCCACACAAAGCCAATTAACAAGACTCCAGGGAAGCTGCTGGGCCTGGGAGAGCTCTATTTCCTAACAGCAACTACAGGTCATGTGCACACAGAGAAACTCAGCCAACTTTTTGCCTTCACAAACTAATAACTCATCACCATCTTCTCTCTCACTCCAAATGCTTCATTTTAAGGACATTTCTCACTCTGCCCCAGTGAGGCTGTTACTGCACAGTCTCCATTCACTTCTCTAAAGATCATTTTTCCACTTCTCAGTTGTTTTTTCCCCTGTTTTGGGGACAGGCAGCACATCAAGCCTGTGGACCTCCCCAGAGCAATCTGATTTTGCCACCCTGTGCTTTTTGATCATTGTTTATTTCTCTTCATAGGCACCTGCTAATTTCCTCAAACCCTTTCATGTTTTTAATCATCTATCAAAGCCTCCCTTGCTGATCTCTCATTCTTGGAAGATGTGCTCCTTCTGCCTCTGTGCATAATTAACTCACTGGTGACAACCAGCTCTTGGAGAAGTTTCTGTATCCTCCTTTGAGTCTGCCCAACAAGTAACTACAGCAAAGTTGGCCTTAATTAATACACTGGTCTTATTAATTTACTTAAAGGTGTTGCACCATTCTGAAGTTTTAATTCCATAATTTAAGTATTTCCACACTCTTCACATGATTATGATTATAACAGCTGTCAATTAATTTCCATAACCTTTGTTTTAAACAGAAGTTGAGGGAAATATTCACAAGCTCAAGTGTGTCCTTGCAAATCTTGCCAGCAAATTCCCTGATCAGACCCTTATAAATCCTCATCTATGCTGCCACTTGCCACAGATTCACTTGGGGTTTGTGCTAATTCACTGCAGAGTCCTGTAATCCCTTGTCACAAACAGGCAGGATTTCCCCCAGCCCATTAACCAGCAGAATTATGGAGCAAACCATCCCCTTTTCCAGCCATACCAACAGTGCATTGAGAAAAATTACTCATTCATTGTTATGATCCTTTAATTCTTGCACATATTCCTCTGGAAATTTATTTAAGTCGATGGATCACAGACAAGGTTGGTGTAGATTTCCCTAGTTAAGGTATTGCCTTTGATGGAGTGATCACACACCCCTGGACCTGCCACAGCTCAGCCCTTTTCCATGTTTTAACACACCTGAAACTCTGGATTCAGCTCCTGAGGTTGACAGAACAAATGGGGTTTAATTAAATGAAGCCCAACCTATTCACATATTTATTTTTCTGTTTCTCAGATGGATGAGAAGGGCAAGACAGGGGCAGAAATTCCCTTTTCTCCAGGTGTCAGTGGCTGTGCTGGCCTCAGCAGCCACTCTGTGCCTATGAAACATCTCAGGGACAACCTGGAGCCACGAGAACCCCCAGAATCCCCCCTGGGGGAAGCCACAGGCACCAGGTCAGCACCCTCAGTGTGGCACCCCCAGCCACAGAGCCCAGCACCACCCTCAGCCCAGCACCACCCTCAGCCACAGATGGAAAGCACTTCCCACCTCTTTTCATCCTCTAGTCTGTAAAAATAATCCCAGAGATTTTATCCTCCTTTGGGTTATTGCTGGTCAGCTGCTTCCAAAGAGATTCTTGCCTGACATAACTCACACAAGGATAAACAAAACTAAACCCCTGTCTTGCTCATAATTACTCTTTCCCTCATTCTGTGAGTGCAGAGGATCTAAACTTCAGAAAAGATGATGCAAATCCACCAGCTAAGCCTGGAAAATCTTTCTCTTAGAGAACCAGAACAATGTTACAAGTGATTTTGTTGTCAGTCCAACCTGAAGTTACCACCCTCTGCTGCTGAGAGTGGCCTTGGAGCCCACGGAGCAGTGAGAGCCATCAGGAACACACACAGATATCCACATTTAGGTACAAAAATGCTTGACAAGGGCCTTAAATCTCCCCTGGCACAACTTGAGGCTGTTTCCTCTCATCCCATCAGTCACCTGGGAGAAGGGTCCCTTCTGACACAAGTGGTTTAAGGAGTAACCCATGAACCTCATCAGCACCATGACCCAGCCTGGACCACAAACTCCTTGAAATGAAAGAGAATCTCAGAGGCTGGGGAAGGTTTTGAGCCCTGAGCTAAAGCCAGGGGGGCTCTTCAGAAGCAGGTCCCACCAGATTTGGGGTGGTCCCACCTACTCCATCTCCACAGGTCCCATTCACCTCTGCACAGGGACACCCCCCCAATCCCACCATGTCCTCCCAGCCCAGGTCACCCCCACCCACAGGAACAGCATCGTGCTGGATTGGTGTGATATTTGTTCTGCAGTAACTGTTTATTTTGGGGGCTTAGAAAACAACCCCCTTGTGGAGATGACGATGCCACCAGTGCCCAGATGTGGCACAGCTCCCAGACAAGGGCAGCTCTGTCACAGCCAGGAGGGATCTGTTTGCAGTGGGCCCCTGTCTCTGCAATTGTTCTTTTAACCTGTAAAAAGTTTCCAGGGGAGTGTTTTGTCCTGCCCCTGCTCAGGGCAGGAGGAGCAGCAACAGAAAAGCTTTTCATCTGAGAAGGACAAGGTGACACCAAGGGCTCATTCAACGAGGAGATTTTAACACACATACAGAGACTCAATCTGGACCATCAAACTCCAGGGAAAGAGGGGGATGAGAGGACAGGAATACAAACCAAGGGCAGCAGCACCAAACTCCAGCTGCTTTCTGAGGCTCCCCCTGCTCTTTCCTTCCCCATTTGTGCACAGGACAGCAAGAACAAGCTGCTTGTTCTTCCCAAAGAGCACATGAATGAGATGATGTCTGAGGGCCCAGGCAGTCCCTTCCATGCTCTTTCTCTGTACCCTCTTTGCCAGCAGCATGCCCACTGCTGAGCTGATAAACAGGGCACCAGCCACACACCTCCAGGGAAATCTGGGCTCTCCAAACACACCAGGTTAAGTTTTTGTATGTATGGAAATCAAAAAAGAAGCTTTCTGGAAAAATCAGGTCGCTTCAGAGATGAGGAGCTGAAATGCCCTGCAAGGGGATTTCTCACTCACATGAATATCACCAAAGGTTTTATTTCAGATGTTTGAATATTCAGCCCCTGGCAGTAAGTTCACTGCAAACAAAGGCTGGGCTGGAGGTTCATGGTGAGTTGCCTTCAGCACAGATTCCTGTGGCTGCAGCTGCTACAAAACCTGCAGGACCAGCACCCAACCCAGCAAGGACCTTCCCCACCACCCACCTGGGCTGCCAACGGGGCAGCTGCTCCTTCCAAACCCCACAGCATGGGGCACAGTTCACACTCCCCCAACACCTCCAGGCACTGACCACGATTTTGCAGCCAGAACTCTGGAAGCCCTTGAGGCCAAAAATTAACTCAGGGCTCTTCTCTCAAGTGTGCAAAACACTTTTGTCAAGCATTGAACTTCCCAGCACAGTTCAACCCCCTATTAGCTGATATACAGCCTGTAATTACCATCAGCAATAACTGCTTTCTGCAAGAGAATCTCTTCTAGTTTTACTTTTTTTCCTGTGCTGAAGACAACTCATTATCAGGTGGACAAGAGCAGTGAAATTCCAATTAAACATGCAATAAATTTCATTTTATTCTTCCAGCACAATTTTAGCACAGGGAGCTGCCACAAGTGTTGACAGCCAGAGCAAGCTGAGCTTCAAGGTGGAAGGTCTCCACCAGACTCAGGAAATGACACACTAAATCAAATATATGTGAACAGCTCAAATCTGCTCTGCTCTCACTGAGGCCAATAAGCAAATGAAATCCCACAACCTTCAAGGGTGCTGGTTAAAGTCCTGGGCACTGAGAACCAGCCTGGCAAATCCTCCTCCACCCCAGGCCATGCCTGTTCCCCTGCTCGAGCTCAAGCCCTACAGAAGGTTTTTCCACCACAGCCTCGGGCACAAAGGATGAACTTGCTGAAGAAGGTGTGTGTAAAACATCTCCTGACAGACAGACCTGCCTGGCCTGGTCCCCATCCTGGCTGGGGGCTCCTTAGATCAAGGCTGAGTGCAAGGACTGGGAATGGAGGAATGATGAGGAAAAAGAAGTTAAGGAGTGTATGACAAGCTCCAAACCAGATATGCACCTGCACAACTGTGGAGCACCATATTGGGATCATTCATATCCTTTCCAGCCTGGCTCTCCAGGCTCCCTGTGATCCTGCAAGAGCAGAGGTTGGACACAGGATCACTCAGGCTGGAAAAGCCCTCCCATGGAGCCCACCCTGTGCCTGATGCCCACCTTGGCAAAGCCCTCCCAGCCCTTGGAGCTCACCCTGTGCCCAGTGCCCACCTTGGCAAAGCCCTCCCAGCCCACAGAGCCCACCCTGTGCCCCAGCCCAGAGCACTGAGTGCCCCAGCCCGTCCTGCCTTGGGCACCTCCAGGGACAGGGACTCCACCACCTCCCTGGGCAGCCCCTTCCAGTGGTGAACAACCCTCCAGCAGTGATCTTGTTATAGTTTGGAAGAACACAAAGTTCATGGTGATGAGGAGTTTACTGTGAGACACAGCACAAATGAAAATATAGGACAGGAGCTCAACTGGAACACGAGTCCCTGACGTGACAGTCCCTGACAGCTTTAGCAGAAGGAGGTTTTAATGCATATCCCAGAATATATTCCTCCCTCCTCCTCCCCTTGACATGGTTTGCAGTAACTCTCCCAGTTCCACGTTAGGTTTTCTAACACAGTTGGTGTCCCAGCAGACCTGTCCCTGCTGCCCCTCAGCAACGTGGCCCCACCTGCCCCTCCCTCCATCGGGCACTGCCCACCTCCCACAGGGCAGCCTCATGACCACTGGCGGGTGGAAGACCAAGCCCTCAGAGGAAGAAACACCAGTTGTACATCAGAGAACATGTTTCCAGTGGAGTAAACCAGCAGAGCCCACTCTGGGCAGGAGCAGCCGGGGCAGCTCTGCAGCCCCTCAACACAATGACATGGCAAACCCTGCCAAGGACACATGTGTCAGTCCTCCTGCCCAAAATGCACCCACTGATCCAGATTCTCTCTCCTCCCCAAACACCTTGGCCACGAACATGCCTGTGCTGCAAAGTGCACTCAGATTTTGGAAGACACAAAGGCAACATTTCCAACCTGGATCCCAGGGAGGAGCCAAGGCTCCCACTGAAGGGCTCCAAGGCATGGACAGGAGCCTTCCAGGGAACCCAAAGCACTGGGCATGGCAATTCACTGGGGAAACAACAAGCACTGAACATAACCAGAGCTGACACATGGACTTGTGACACGCAGGGGATCAGGGTGTGTTACACAACAGCTCCTGTCAGCCCTCCTGGGGCATCGCTGCCCGCGCCCCACCATCGCTGCCCCCAACACATGACTGTGACAGCTGAACATCAGCCCCAGCAGGGACCAGCCCTCCTCATTGACAGGAACTCCATTAGTCCCGTGCCCTGATACTTGAACAGCTCCCAGCCAGCCTCCAGGGGGAAGAGCCAGACAACACTCCCCACCTCTCTCTATCTTCCAGTCTTGGATTACATGGAGAAATGAGATATTACAGAGCACACAATTCTGGAGTCAGTTAAAGTGGTCTAAGTCACTCCAGAAAGAGAGAAGTCACTTTTTTGTAACATTACTCTAAATCAATAAAGTTCTTTTCAAAAATTATCTTTCAGGATGGTCTAAATTGTGTCTAATCTGAAATCTGATGAATGTCATAGAGATGAATTTTGTGCATTTCATATCACAACTCTCAGCTGCAACTCCAGCACACTACAGACATAATTACAAACTTCCTGGCTGAAATTAAAATTCCTTGCCTAAAATCCTTCTCACAAAGACCTGGCAGCAGCACAGTGAAATTGCTCCATGTGTTAAAAGTGTTCCTGGGATCAAAACCAGCTGGTAAGACCCAACCACCAACAACAATTCTCCTTTTGAATAATAAGACTTATTTAATGAGGCTGATTGGAGACAGAGCAGGCAGACAAATGGCAGAAGAAGGAGGGACAAGAAGGGAGACTTCAGTGCTGGACCAATCTCCTTAAGTGAGGCTCCTCAGTTTGGTTTGTCATCAACAACAATAAAACCTCTCCTCAGAGAGCTGCCACCACAGCAGAGGACCCAGAGTCATGCTCAGCCACCAGGAAATTGCTTTTCCAGGCAAGACAGACCCATTTAGCACTCAGCCTGAAGAAGGGATAATGCAAACAGATCCCTGGCCTCAGACTTCATTGCTAGAACTGACTGACTACAGCACCACACAACAATTCTCAATAAATCTAATATTTCAAAGTGCTCTTCCTGCCAAAGCAGCACTTTGGATTTGTTGGTGATAAAAGTGAGCAATAATGCATTTGAGATCTAATAGTCTCTTCAGCAGAGGGATCTCAGAGTGCTTTGCCAACGTTGAAGGACTGCTCTGAGGATATGAGGACACTCACATGCAAAGATTGCTTCCCCCAGACTAAGAGAGTGGCTTCCCTCCTACTGAAGTCCAAGAGAACAATTTATAACACCCACCTTACACACACAGAGAGAAGTACCTGATTCAGAGGGAATGCTGTGCAGCAGATAACTTTAGCTCCTTGGAGCCGAGACTCCAGCAAACACATCTCCTCCTCAGAGAGCAGCCAAGGAGCCTGGGATGACTTCTGTGATCACAGGAAAGATACAGCAAAACCCTGGGCTTTAAAAGACTTGCTTGCTGTGTTGGTTTGCTACTGAAATGTGAAGTCACAGAACTACAACTGTGAACGTTCCAACGCTCCACCCAAAGCAGAGATGACAAAAATACCCAAAGCTGCCTCACTTCAGAGCCACCCTCTCCTCCCCCAGAGTGTGCAGATGTGAACTGGCCAAACCAGGCTCCATGAGCTGGTCACAGACAGGCACAGACCTCTCACAGACTAAAATACACAATTGTTTGGCTTGTACTTGTTTCAAACACACACAGTGACTTCTCTCAAAACAAGGTGGTGGGGTAGGGCGAGGCAGCTGAGCTGCACAACACAGCAGCCCTCCCATCTGACAGCCAAAGGAATGAAAATACAATCCACAAGGAGGGAGAGGTGGGAAGAAACCATCCAGCATCCCCTGCTGCCTGGATGTGCAGCTTTCTGCACTTCCAAATTACAGAGAACGATGGACCGTGAGAATCTATGGCTGTTGCCTCCAGCACTTGACACGTGGGGAAGAGTTATGTGACAGTTTATCACCAGGATGGATTCCACAGTGCAAGAAACTCAGCATGGCCAAAAAATCATCTCCCATTCATCAGTGAGCCCTTCAAGAGCCAGAGCAGCCAGGGAGAACACAATGACTTTTGATGTTCATTGACTCTCATGCAGCTTCTCAGTTCAAAGGAAGAATGGCTTCTTATTCCTTCTGATTTCTGGATCAGAAACATCCTTCCTCTCAAACTTTGCCTGGGAGAGCTACATCTTTTGTCTGGGCTCCTGCTCCACCTGACTTTCCCCTGATTTTCAAGTAGAATAAGGACTTTTTCCCTCCATCTATAAAAATAATATTGGCAAAATTATTTGACCAGAGAGATCTTGTTTGCTGTTCCTCACAGAAGCTGCTGTGAGCATCTACCTGACCCAGGGATGTTTGTGCTCCTGCCAGAGAGCCCCAGCAGCTCCAGGCTGCAGAGCCAACACCTCCAACACGATGTGAAGAACTGCCACAACTTTATTTTTGGCACAGAGATCTCATTTCTGCTGCTGTCAGTAAAATTTTAAGGGGGTTTATATCCAACATAGTAATGGCAACCTAAATGGATGATGTGACCCATAACAACAACGGGCTCACGAGGGCACCAAATGGTTCCCACCCAAAAATTCCTCCACCATAAAACACACAATAAAGTGATCAAGCAAAATGTCAAGTAAGAGTCACTAAGTTACACCACAACACAGTCAAATCTACTCCTCTGTGGAGACTGAGACAGGGAAGATGATTTATCTGTTCATTGGCAACTCTTGACCTGAAACATCTCCAGAACTTCTCAACATCCTTGAAATGAGTCAACAGGCCACTGAGCCTACATTAAATTTTAAGAACTCTAAATCATACATTCCTAATTTTATTTCATGGTTTGCCCTTATTCAACTTCTCTTAAAAATGAACAAGAAACATGGGATGGAAATGAGCTTGGTTAGGAAGAGAAATCTTCAAAGAAAGCAGCCCAGTAAAATGGGCTTAGATGAATTTCTGTCAAAAAAAAAAGATAATTTAAGTACTCCCTTTTCCCCCTCACTGATCCCTCATAGATAATTTACGTAGACTTCACACTTTTCCTGATGCAACAGTAAAACATCTTTCTACAGTGTGTCTTTTTCAATCCCTGCAGCACAATGGCATCCTCTGCCAGCAGTTGGGATGTACAGGCTGTGCCAGACGGGGTTGGCACCTCTGCGGGTTCTGCCTCGGGCTCGCGGGTTGCAGAGCAGCAGCAGATGGGACTGGGGGAAGTTCCACAATCCTGGGACTGACAAATGTCAGCAACCAGATAATTCCTCATTCCCTTTCCTCAGAGAGCCACTGGCAGCTCTTTGCCCCAAAGAGCTGAGTATGAACACCCCAAGGATGTCATGGATACACCAAAGGTTGCTGGAACTGCATTCAATGGCAGGAAGCTCCTCATCTCCTTGGAGCATTCACTGTTTGGGACAAGAAAAATACCTCTATAAAATCTCACACTCAACTGATGGGTATTGGGGGCATTAATTAAAACTTCCTATTTAAAACGTGCACCCTTTTTTAGTAGCTCCACAGAAATATTATTTATGGGAAACTCAGAGCGGTGCGAGGGGAGGTTGGTAAATACGGCCCTGCGAGAGTGGAGGTGCTTTGATCACTGGGCCCTTATCGCCCTCCGCCTGGTATTAAAGGCTAAGCTCCTTACCGGGAGCTTTTCCCTGCCCTGCATTCTGCAGGAGCCGCCTCAGGTCTTACAGGAAGTTTAATCTTCAGACCCCTGAGAAAGGCAAAGCCACTCTCCCTCCTCTTGCTTCAGAAGGAGGAATCCCGGCGAATAAAACAACTGCACTTTGCCGAGCTGCACAGGCTTTGTCCTGGGCTCGCGGGGAGCACACCCTGCACGAATTTATAGCCACCGCTCCTGTCCAACGGCAGCTCTGGCTGTTACTCATTTCACCCAGCTCGAGTAATTAGTCCTTGAATCGTGCAAACGCTTTTCCTCCGAAATTAAACAGTGGCACCAGAGGCGTTTTGCAGCCTCGGACCGGGAGCGGAGAGCAGTGCCAGCCCCGGGACCGGGACGGGCAGAGCGGAGCGGAGAGCAGTGCCAGCCCCGGGACCGGGACGGGCAGAGCGGAGCGCAGAGCAGTGCCAGCCCCGGGACCGGGACGGGCAGAGCGGAGCGCAGTGCAGTGCCCGCCCCGGGACCGGGAGCGCAGTGCCAGGACAGGGAGCGCAGTGCCAGGACAGGGACGGGCAGCAGCGCATCCCCCGCGGGCGGCGGGTCCCGCCCGGCCCCAGCCCGATGGATTCTCACTGCCTGAGCTGCGTGTCGAGCCGGAGCTGAGCCGGGGCCGCCCGAGAGCCACACAGCCCCAGCGCGCAGCCATTCCGCTAATTAGATAATCCATTACAATGGGGGAGTTTGTCACGGCTGACGCGTTATTGGCCCTCGCCGCGCCACGGTGCCCTCACTGCGGAGCATCACTCACCGCGGTGAAGGGCGATCGGATGCCAAGGAGATCAGGAGTGAGAGAGGCCCATAAGGCGTGAAGAGGCACATTAGGGGAAGGGAGAGCCTATTTCTTAATATCCCCTTCATTCTTATCTTGCTAATGACATTAAATCAGGCAGACAGAGGCTCCATAAAACATTTAATAAACAATTAGGAGCACCAAAGACTTTCTGTGCCATTTTCCTGGAGTTTTGTGCTAAATGCCTACAGCAACATGGAAGGTGGCCCTGCTCATACCAGGGGGCTGCAACCAGCCCAGGGTGCTCCAAGCCCTGTCCAGCCTGGCCTTGGACACTTGCAGGGATGGGGCAGCCACAGCTTCTCTGGGCACCTGTGCCAGGGCCTGCCCACCCTCATGGTCAGATTTAATTTAGATATTGAGGAGAAATTCCTGACTTAGAAAGCCTGTGTTAGAAGCTGAACAGTGATCTCCATCCATTTATTTGTGTAACTGGATTCTTCAGTTCATGTACAGGACTTGCTAGAATGAACAATTACATAATGAAAATAAATCGAGCCTTATCTGCCTACACATGCTAAAGGAGTTACATGGCAAGAGCCTTCATTGCAATGGCACCTGAAAAATACTTTTAAGGACAAAACTTAATGTACAAAAATGCTGTTTTTCTTCACTGCCAGTGTCCCACTCTGGTGTTTCTGGACAGGTAAGAATAACACCTCGACACACACCAGAGATGGACTCCAGAGCCAGGTTTAGCTGAGCAGCCCAGGTGAGCCCATCCTCACACCTGCAGCCCAGCACATTCTGCATCAGAGCATCTCCATCACTGGTAAAAACTCAGCAGCATCACCAAGGCAAAGCCAGGTGACACAGCAACAAGCTGTTGGTCAAGAAAGCTGACATGGACTTGAAGAAAGGGCAAAACAATTTCACCCCTGGAATTTAATTACAGTGCAAGAGAATGGAGCATATTCCCAAGGCTGGGAAATAGCTGGCACTGTGCATAAGTTGGTGTTATGTGCAGAGATGTTGAGTGCTGGGTCAGGCTTCCCTCATTCTCCTAACAGGGAGGTGCCACCTGTCCAGCTGCCCCAGGGCTCTAAGGAAGCCCTGGGAACAGAGGTGGGGGAGGAGAATCACAGCCAGACTGCCTGAGCTGGAAGTTGGTACAAGAGAATCACAGGAGATCAAATGTCCCTGCAAAGCAAGAACATACACCAGTTCATCAGGGTGAATTCCCCCAACCTTCCTTTGTCCCCCACTGAGCATCTTGAGACAGTGGCCCTACAAACACCTCTGACTGACCAGCTCCAGACATGAGCTGCTCACTTTCTCTTCAGCCAGCTCAGTGTGACTTTCTGCAGGGGATCTGAATGACTAAGTACACAAAAGCAGCTGAAATCAAATTATTATCCACTTGGATCCCTGCCAACCTCCAGATTAAGTTGCCAAATTACTTTCCATTAACTTTTATTTTCCCCACAGCCATTCAGGGTTCCTCCACGCTTCAGCCCTTTACTGGGAAGCATTTTAATTGCCAGCTCTTTCTCCAGCTACCTCAGGGTGGTCTGGTGGCCCTGCAACCCTGTCTGTCCTCTGAGTGCTGGCACAGGGTGTTGCACAGCAAAGAAACTGCCTAATGCACAGAGGCTTGATGCAAAAATCCACCTAAGTCTAAAAATAACTCCTCCATCAGCTCTCAGTCCTGAAGGGAACAGTTCTATATCTGAGCCTGCCATAGAAATGCTGGATGAGTTTATATTCATGTGCAAAGTTGTAGAGGGGCATTAAGGAAAACCTTTTCTCCAGGCTCTGTCCTTGAAGGCTTTTGGGGACCAGGATGGATAAATCACTGAGCAACCTGGTCTGGCCTTTGGAACAGAGACCTCCAGACCTTCCCACCTGAGTTACCCTGGGGTTACAGCTCCTTCTGTTTGCAACTCCACTCTCTCTTCTTGCACCCCCAAACACACATCCCACTGACCAAGCAGCAGCACATAATTTATCTTGTGTGATGCCCACCTTGGTGCACTTTTGTGCACTGAAGTGAGATTCAATAGCAGTCTGGTTAAAAAAAAGAAAAAAATAAGGCAGGAGGGAGGAGGAGAGCAGTGCTAAGTGTTAAAGGGTTTCCAGCACAGGCAGTCAGGAAATAAAAGTGGTCTGATGTCAAATCATCACCATTTCTGTAAGCAAGGAGCTGTCAGCTGATGGATGAGCACACACAAGCATCTCTATTTTACAGGGAGAAGTGGGACTAAGGGTAAAATATTACTGCTTTTGGTGTGACTTTCTCACTTAAAGTGACCAGGTTTGCCAGTAGTTTCCTTTGGAGGCTCCTTTGGAGCCCCTTTTAGCCTGAGGAGGCTGATTAATTATGTTTCTTTAGGGCAAACATCTGAGAAACAGATTTACTGACTGTGGGTAGAGTGACCCACCCCAGTGCTGTGCCTCAGTTAAGAGCCCTCCACGTGAGCCAGAGGAGGGCATGGGAATGGCCATCCAAACAAGTGAAATTCTGCTGCTGGGCACTGCAGAACGTGGCAGGTAAAAGGTTTCACCATGTCATTTCTGTTCCATTAAAGTCACCTTTCCCCCGGGGGACATTTCAATCCCAGCATTAGTTGCACATTTCCAACACACAGAAATAGCTATTGAAAAGTCACACTTGTATTAAGCAATCCCCACTGCCCTGTGAGTTCCCTGCAGGGGCTCCTCCTGCCCTCTGCTCATCCCGGGGCGGGGCAGAGGCTTGTGGGGTGGGCAGGGAGCAGGTGGCACCTTTGGGCAGATCATACTTGGGCATCTATAAATACCACTTTGAAATATCCTCTCTGGTAACACCAGACCAGCTTTCAGAGGTTATTTCCTCTGAGCAGCAGCCAATCCTACAAATAATCTGCCAACTGCACCAGGATTACTCCCACCATAAACCCTGGGGGGTGAGGGGTGGCAGAGTCAGGCCTGGGCAGGTTCAGTGCCACGGTGCCATTTATCTGCTCCACCACTGGGCTTTCACCAGCAACTCCCCAATGGGCAGCAGTTGGGCCCCAGCAACCCCTTTTTCACCCCAAAGCCTCCATTTCAGCCAGCCTGGCACACACAGCCTGGCAGGTTTTGATGCTGCCTCCTCACCAGGGTACCCACGTACTTGCACAATAGTTGGCTCAGGCATCAAACCCAGAGGTTGCTCTGGCACAGAGGATGCCAAACACCTTCCCTGCTGTTGGTCCTCACCAGAGGAGGGTCAGGGCAGGTGGAAGAAGCAGATGCTGCTCCTGCATTCAGCTCATTCTCTGCTGAACACCCTCCTGGTTACCCCAGGACCAAAGACACTGCCCACAGAGCAACCCAGACAAGTCACATCAACTACTGCAGTTTCTTAATATTACAGAAGCACAGAGTTGTTAAGTTGGAAATACCTTCCAAGACCACCAAGTCCAACCATCCCCCAGCTCTGCCAAAGCCTCCACTAACCCCAAGGCTCATATCCACAGGGCTTTTAAATCCCTCCAGGGATGGGGACTCCACCACTGCCCTGGTGATCTGCTCCTAAACACCCCAGACTCCATCCCTGAACAGAGCACAGAGGTCCCTGATGTAGCACCACAGTCAAAAAACATCCAGGCCAGTAAAACCCTTCCCTCCCAGCAGTGGAATGTGCAGTAACCCAGATTTGCACACTCAGGAGCTCTGATTTCCAGCTCCCACCCAAAATAACAGCTCATCTCTGCTGCTCAGGGAGGACTCCTGGAGCTCCAGGTCAGGCACAGCGGGGCCTGGCAAGGAAGGAAAGGACTAATCCTTGCTCCAAATACACCTCTTTTCTCCTCAGACTGATCTCAGGGACTCTTTTAAGAGCACAGACCCGTTCAGGGAACCCACAGACACCCCCCCTCAGCAGGACCCTGCTCCAAATGCAGAACTCCCAGAGCTCCCCTGGCAGAACAGCCCCACACCCAGAGGACTCTGCTGTGGTAATTACAGGGACAATTTCTCCTTGGCTTTGATGTTGCTTTGCTTGTAAAAAGAGCAGAGGGTGGAGTTTGATTTCTGTTGTTTGTGCTCAAGAAAGACTCATTATAATGTGCTTTGGGATGTAGATGTTTTGAGGGTTTTTTCAAGTATTTTTCGTTATTTTTCACATTAATTTACTTGAAGGATCATCAGGGGACCAACCCAACATTTTATGCTCTATCCTTTGAGTTTGAACCATAAGCAGGATTTTAAACAAAACTGAGGGATTTTTTTCCAAGCTGAGCCATGTTAATGGGTGCAGCAGCCAAGGGTTGGAGCCCAAGTCATCCACTGATCTTTGAAGCCAAAGCCTGCACCAGTTACTCTTTGAATCACAGAATGTCCTGAGCTGGAAGGGACCCCCAAGGATCATCCAGTCCAGGTCCTGGCCCTGCCAGACACCCCAACAACCCCACCCTGTTCCTCAGAGTGTTGCCCAAACCTTCCTGGAGCTCTGGCAGCCCTGGGGCTGTGCCCACTGCCCTGGGGAGCCTGGTCAGTGCCAAGCCACGTGTATGTATTCCCCTGAGCACCAGTGCCAGGGCTGGCTGGTGGCTCTGAGCCAGTGCCATGTCCCTGCAAGCAGGATGTGGCAGGAGAGGGGCTGGAGCAGCAGCTGCAGAGCAGGCACTGCCCCAGCCTGGCTAAGGGAGCCTTTCAGGACACTCTGTGTGCCCCAGCCTGGCATGGAGGGCAGCACTGACCTGGCTCTGGGGCTCCCCACTCTTTCCACACACCATGCAGAGCCCAACCCCTGCATGGTGCACAGCAAGAGGAGCTGCTGCAGCCTTGGGAGCTGCTTTGCAAGGATTCACAGGAAGGTTTAACAGCTCTTTCATCTTTGGTTCCCTTCTGGTGTTATTTCAACGTTGATTTGCATAGTCAATATAAAACTCTTTACATCACAACTGCCTGCAAGGATGACACCATCAATCCTCAGCTCTATTCACAAAATTTATTATTTGTTTCAATTTAAGAGAGATCATTGCTGGATTACAGTTCCTGATGAGGATTTATATTTACATTTACAGAAAGAAAAATACATGTCCTGTTTTTTTTAAGTTATCTGCACCAACGTGAAGGAGGGGACCAAAAATGAAATCAGTGCTCATACACTCCTGAATGCCTGCAGAGCCTCCTCTGCCACAGCTCCTGCAGACAATATTGCAAATTAGTCAGCATCTGGATCACAGCAGAGCATGAGCTCGAGCAGAAGAAAGAATTAAAGCATATTACTGAGTCAGGCCTTAATCTTACGTGGCTGTGAAATCAAACACTCGGATGTGTGAGAAAAATGGGAGGCAAGAGGCCCCCACTTGGGTTTCCATGACATCGTATCAGACACCACAACTGCACTCCCCACATATCAAACAAGGGTATCAATGCCCAGGAGAGGATTCAACCCCAGAGATGTGTCAGGTTGCATTAAGAACATGACTGGAAAGATCAAGGGGGGAAGAAACTGAGTTTCAGGAGATGTTACACTTATCTGTAGCCTGACCTGTTGCACAGCATCAAGCTTGAAACGCAGCAGATTTCACCAACAAGTCTTTCAGCATGAAACTCACAGGATTTGGAAAAAAAACCCAAACAAAACCAAAACCCAACGAAAACCCCCAAACAAACAAAAAAACAAACAAGCAAAAAACCCCAAACCAAACAGGGATGCATCACAAGCAGCTGAAGTCTGGTTTCCCACATAACTCAAGAAAGAAAATAACTGAGTTGTGGTAAGACTCTGAATCACCTACAGAAGTTAATAAAAGTTACAACCCCTCTGAAAATAAAAGAAAGATGTCAGAGCATGAAATGACCCAAACAGAAGCTGAGTGGTAAGTTCTGCCTCCATAAAACTAAAGCAAAATTGTTTTCCAGGACAAGAGCAGGAGAAATGCTGCATCTTCGTTGCTCTCTCTGGGCAGAGGGGTCCTCTCTGGAGGGCTGGTGTGATCCCACCAGCAGTGTCCTACCAACACCTGCACTGTGCACCTTCCACAGCAGGAACAGGCAACTTCCACCCACCTCCAACCCACCAAACTGAGAAAGTTATTTAAAGTGATGTGCAAAGCACAGCCAAGATGACTAAAGCAGCTCAGAGACCTGCTCAGAGACCTGCTCAGAGACCTGCTCAGAGACCTGCTCAGAGACCTCCCAGCTCCAGCTCGGACCCACCCGAGCCTGAAATGGTGCCATTTGCCATCCAGGAGTCACTTCATTTCCCTGAGTTATCACCTCCACAAGAGTTCAGATACTGGAATGACTCATCTATGAATTAAACAATCACTACACGATTGCTGGAGAGGAAAACAGCTTTCTCACACCCAACCAGCTCAACACCAGTGTGAGAACTGGCTCTCACTAAAGGTCCTCAGGAAGTGCAAGGAGCCAGACTGAGAGGAGGACACACTCTCCTGGTTTCTCTGGTGTTTTCCACCACACTTCCTTTTCTGGTTACCCACAATTATTAAAAGTGTCTTGTATTAATAGAACAGCCCTGGCACAGGTGCCCAGAGCAGCTGTGGCTGCCCCATCTCTGGGAGTGCCCAAGGGCAGGCTGGACAGGGCTTGGAGCACCCTGGGCTGGTGGGAGGTGTCCCTGCCCATGGCAGGGGTGGCACTGGAGGGGCTTTGAGGTCCCTTCCAACTCAACCCATTCTATGATTCCATGACTGTGGCAATAAATTTTGCCAAGATTAAACCCCAAACCTGCACTGGTAGCTGACAGTGGTGTAAAGATGTGCCTGTGGGTTCCAGCACAGCTTTCTCCTTCCAGAGCACCCACCAGCACTGGGGCCTCAGCAGTTCCCATGTGGAAAAGCCCAGGCCATGTGCCCAGTCTCGCTGCAGGCAGAGCAGCACTCCTGGTGTGCTTATCTGTAAAACCAGCTCAAATACTGCTTAGTCACTTCCAAAAGCACTGGGAGAAGTGACCCAGAAATTAGCTGGGAAATGTTACATGTATTCATCACCACTGCTACTGCCAGACAAGGATGAAACAGCCACCAGTAAAAGGAAAAAAGGATTAGTCTCCCTCCACTGCTCTCCCTCACCTCTTAACATGAGCTTTTTTCACACTTTAAGGCAGCAGGACTTGTTTTGCAAAGTTAAAAGCACACACACATCTATCATTGCCTCTTCTGTTGTGGTCTGGAAGTCACCAAAACTATCCAGGGCTTGCCCACGTGGCAAAAAATCCAAATGGTAATTCTGCCAATTTGGGATTGGAATCACCTCAGCTCAGCCCTTTGTACAAACACTCAAGGCTGGAGCAGGTTCAATCCACTTCCAGTGTGAACTGAGCCCAACCAGACTCCAGGCAGCTCTTCCACACAAAGAGCAAATGCAGTTTAATAACCTGAGCCAGAATGAATTCACCACTTGAGCCTGAGTGTGCCTTTAGGCTGAGCCCATCCCTGTGCCAAAGGGGAGAGGTGCTCAGAACACTCAGCAGTGGGGGGTGTTTAATTTTATTTTAATACAAACACTCACAAACTCAGCCAAGACACCAAGTTAACACTGAAAAAACACATGAAACATCCAACTGAGTTCATTTTACCATTTCTTCACTCAGTTATATTTTGAGACAGAAGACCCAGTAGGAACATATTTAATCTGAGCAGCATCTTGTGATGATTTATGTTAATTGATATTTAATGGGGTAATTTTAGCCTGGTGCCATTAGCTTTGAAACCTGAGAGATTAGAAAGATCTGACAGTGGAGGTTCTCTGTGTACAGAGAAAATTGTGAAGCCAGAAATGCTGAATTCTCTAGAAAACATTTCAGCAGAATTATCTTCCAAGTGGATAAACAGAGATCCTTGAGAGACATCTTGGTAATCTCCCCTCATTGCAAGGGACTGATGGGCAAAAAGGGTGGGGGGAAATGGGGAAAAGTGACAAATCTGGGGCATGAAGTGAACATCTGTGAGCACAGCAACAGGGAGGGAATCAGAAATCCAAGGTGTGTAAGGGGGGAGCTCCTGGCACATCCCATGGGAACTGTAATGCTGAGCAAGGCACAGAAACAAACCTGAGAAAGGAATGGATCTGGAAACACTGAATTGGATTTTAACTTTCTTCTCCCTTAGAGCTACAGAAGTGAGTAAATCAGATGCTACAGGTACTTCAAGCCTGGGAGGCCTTTCCACACAGCAGAACAACAACTCCTGAGCTGGGGTTTCTCTGGGACCCGTGGGGGGACCCTCCCCAGGGCCCTTCTGTCAGAGCAGGCTCAGCAATTTGTGTCTAAGGTTTTGTCCTACTGTCATCTCTAAGTCCCAACGTTTCTGACCCATTTCTTTCACTTAATACATCCCTTCCACTAGAACTCTCCATTCCTCCATTCAGCCCCTTGTTTCTCAATCCCAGCACCCAGGGTGGATGACACTCAAAAAGCAGCATTAATCCCTCCTCCCTTTGGTTCTCCAAAATTCACTTCCACAACAGCATCCTCAGACATTGACTTTTCAATCATCATTTCCCTGCTACCCTCAAGATTACAGTTTTAACTCCCCAAAACACCCCCCCAAACCCACATCCTCGGGCTGACAGCTGAGCCCTCATGGCCTGGGTGGTTCCAGTGGGGACACCTGAGCCAGACCTTTGCCTCTCATTCCCCCCCACACAGAGCATGGCACATGCCAGCACCTACCTGGGGACAGCCCAGGTGCCCACACAGCACCCAGGCTGGCTGCACCCCAAACACATTCCTTTTTCCCCACTGCAGCTGAGGGTGTTCCTCCCCGTGTGCAGGAGCACAGAGGTGACTGGGCTTGCCTTGCTTTCCCTGAGACTCCCAAATTCATCTCCAGCTCCAGCACAGCAATGCCCTGTGTGAGATCAGCCTCCATCTCCTGGAGCCACCTGCCCATGGACCACCCCAGTGGCACCAGTGGCCAATGGGGCAGCACCCCAAGGCAGGAGGGGACATTCCCCAGCTCATCCCCTTCCCTTGGCAAGCACCAGCTCCCCAGTGTGCACAGAAATAAATAAACACTATGGTTAGAAATACAAACCTAACCACACTTCCAATTAACTTGGCCTCTTAAGAGCCCCCTGTTCCTCCCCTGGATTGTTCCTCTCTCACACCCTGTCAAGCCCCAGTGAGAGCTGGGCAAACACATCTTGCAGTGCAACTCAAAGCCAGCCCGAGGGCATTTTGCTGTTGTGCAGGTCTGTAACTGCTCTGGGGCTGGAGCAGCTGCCCAAAGGGTTTGTTTGCTCCTTCCTTCAGCAAAGTTCATTCACTGGATTCTTTACCCCCCCTCATTTTCCCCATCTGCATGTAAAGATCACCTCAATCTTTTGCATTGCAAAATGACAAGCCTTCCCCTCCCCACCAGCCTCTAACAAGGATGGTTATTTCAAACACTTTTAAGTACATTCCTTTGATTTGTACATTAATATTCGCCAGGCAGGGAAAAATAGGACAAAAACAGGACTTGCTCTAATGCAGTCCCATCATCATGTTTATTCCTTATTAATTCCCCCCCATGTGACTATGTAGGTCAGACAGATCCAACTCTTTTGGGTGCCTCTGGAGGTCAAACAGCTCTCACTCACCTGGGTGCCTCTGTCCCAGTTCCATGAGGTGAGGGGACACAGGGCCAGGCTCTCCCAAGGGAGCACATTTGCTCCCTGAACTGGAAGAACTTCGACCCATTTATCAAACTTCAGTTTCACAGCCAACATTTCATAATCCACTTGGCACTGCATATCTGATCCAGTCAGAATTCCCTTGGTGCTCCTACTGCCAGGGCTGGGCTCCCTCCCACAGTGCAGAGGCAGACTGGCACGGGGCACATGCAGGTGGGGCAGGGAGCGGGCACTGCCCCGGGGCAGCCAGAAAACCTGCCCTGCCCGGGGGGGGAAACCTGCCCTGCCCGGGGAAGGGGATCTGCAGCAGTGTTGGGATAATTTGCTGCTGAAGGCAGTGCCTCTGAAGTGTTTCCTCAGAGCAGACCAGCCAGAAATGTGGCTGGCAGGACTGGGTGGGAGCCAGGGCATCCCACAGTCTCCTGGCACTGTGAAAGTTGCCAATCCAAGGCAAACCCAACCACGCTGGCTGGCACAGGTCAGCCCATTCCCTACACTTCTTGCTATTAATAAACCAAAAATATCTCAGGAAATAATAACCCCACACCTTTTCTTAACCAAACATGATTTTCAACAAAATTTGAATCAAACTCACTTGGAAGACAACCCCCCCCAAACTATAAGGATGCTCATCCCACCCTTCCCCTGCTGCTCCTTGGATGTGCTTGAGCATGAAAAACACCCTTCCCATTTCCCACCCACACAAGCAGGAGCTGGAGAAGTCAAGCTGAGGACCCAGCTCAGCAGCTCTGCCTGGAGGTGAGGGGAGCAGCTCAGCACCAGCCCAGCCATGGCCAGGAGTCCTCCCTGGGGTTCACCCCTCAGAGTGCTTGAAAGACAAAAGGACAAGGACACCCCAGGTTCTCCTCTCCAGGGGCACCTCAGTTTATTTTTAATGCACTTGGAAAAAGACTCCCCACCTGCCCAGCACAGCCCCCACCAGAGAGGCCCTTGCAGGAGCCACCTCAGACCTGTTCACCTCTTCCCTCAGAACAGGCTGCAAGTTCACCCTGTGACACACACAATTCATTTCTATTTTCCCCAACCAGCACAGATTGATCTGAGTTATTGCATCATTCCCAGAAAACAAAGCTACTGTTATGAAATGCAGATTTGGAGGAGAAAGGCTTTCTGTGGATGAGGGAGGAAGCCCCAACCTGACAGACCTCTGAACTCAATGGCCTCCTTGTGGGGAACACTCAGTGCATCATTTCTGATCAGTTGTACTTTCGAGTCATTTTTGTATTTAGGGGTGACTGAGAAAACACTTGAACTGGCAAAATAATTCACATTTGTTTGCACAGACAAAACCAAATTTAATAATGTAGCCCTTTTTTAAATAAATAAAGTCATGCATTACAAAAAGAGCATTTAGAGTCATTCTCTGTAGAAAATTCACAGCGTGAACTCCAAAGTGCTCCTTTTACTCCTCTCAAGTGAGAACCTTTCTAATGTGTACGTGATACACTCCATCCTCCCCTCATGAAATAACCAGGACCTGAATTTCTGCTGCTTCCACAAATTTAGACTCATTAACAGCCAAACTTCCACTCGGCTCCCAAGCCCCAGAGCAAGGCCTGGAAAGCTGCACATCAGTGGGCAGGAGATGACTCAAAGTTCCTGCTGCCAATCAAAGGGCTTGTTTAACATACAGATTTACAGGCTCTTGGGAGCCAGAAGGTGACAGATGAGAATTACTGGGGAGAAACTCAGGTCTCAGACACTTCATAGCAAGAGAGCACCTTCCTTTGAAAACCTTGAACCACATAAGAGCACTGGGAGCACCCCTGGAGAGGAAAACTAAAGGGCTCCTTTCACTGAGATTTCCTACTGCTGTTTAACCCTAAGAACAAACTCTCAAAGCACAGATATAACAGCAACCAAATATTCATCCTGCACCACCAGCAACACCATCAAACCAGTCTGGATCAGCACTTACCTGCACCAAACACAGCCCTTGCTCCTCACTGCTCCTCCTGCTGCCGATCCTCTCCTGGCACCGTCCCCTCCTCACCCAGCTCCTCCCTCATTAATCTCTGAATTGATCCCACCTGTGCCAGTGACTCCTCAAGTCACCTCCAATCACCCAAATTGATCCCACCTGTGCCAGTGACGCCTCAAGTCACCTCCAATTACCCCCAGATTGATCCCACCTGTGCCAGTGACTCCTGAAGTCACCTCCAATCAACCAGATTGATCCCCCTGTGCCAGTGACGCCTCAAGTCACCTCCAATCACCCAGATTGATCCCACCTGTGCCAGTGACTCCTGAATTCAGCTCCAGCACTCCCGAATTGATCCCCCTGTGTCTCCACTTCATTCCCCACCTCCTTCACCCTCACTCCCTCATTGCACACTCTGTGTTGCTGCTCTGGGCATGATTTTTTTCCCCCTTCCTCTCTTTTTTCCCTTCCTTGTCTTTCTAAAGGGAACAACATTCAATTCCCTCTCTATTGATATTCTGAACCTTTGGGTTCTAAGCCCAGTTATCTCAGCAAGCAGCACAGCAGCACCAGGTGCTTAAGGATCCCCTTCAGGGGTTCTCCCCTGGCTGGGTGGCAGCACCTGGCACCAGGAACCCCAACAATGCTGGGCACACACTGAAGCTGTCACAACCCACTGCCCCTCCAGCAGGAAAACTCCTGCTCTAAAGATGCTGGGAGGATGCCAAGGAAAACAGGGCATGAACATCAAGCCCTGGAAACGGAGGAGGAGGAGCAGAAACTGTCCCACAGGAGAGGATGGGGCTGGGGAGGGCTGTGTGGTGGCTCTGCCAGGGATTCACACTCTGCAATTCCCTCCCACATTGTCTGAACCATCAGCAGCAATTCCCCTGGTCTGGTCTCCTCTCGGATTTCCATCTGCAGGAGGGAGATAACACATCTTGCCTCCAGCCCCTTTGTTTATCTGCTCAGACAGTCAATTCTTTATAGAATCATAGAATGGATTGGGTTGGAAAAGACCTCTGAGATCATCAAGTCCAACCCTTGGTCCAGCTCCAGTCCCTTTACCAGATCATGGCACACACTTTAGAGCAGCACCGGCTCATTGTGTCCTCAAAGCCCCAAAGGACGGGCTGGGGTTGGGTGTTAAAGCCCAGAGTGGCCACCCCAGAGACACAAACCACCAGCACAGCCCGAGTTCTGCCTGTGCTCCTCAACAACAAACAGCCTCAGACACTTCTCTTTACCTTCCCTGCACTCTTGGAAATTGCCTGAGGAATTATTTTTGTGCTTTCTTATGACTTTAAATAAAAAACAAATAATGATAACATTGAAATCATATACAATAATTCCTATCTATATTTATTTTTTTTTTTAGTATATTTTATGTGTGCCTTGAATTTAATACTGCCCCGAAATGCTCTTGGGGGATTTGCACAGTTATTTTAATAGTCCTAATTTTAAATCAGTTTAAATGCATTTGTGCACCTTTAGACCAAACTCATTCAGGCATTTACACCACAGTAATGAATTGTAGGACAACAATGTAGACACAGAAAGGAATTATTCCCTTTCATAGAGCCATATTTCCAAATTCAGCCTTTGGGATCCCTGGCATGGGGAGAGTCCAGGGACCTTGGTTAAACTACAGCATCTGGCAATGACTGTTTGAGAAGATGCACACTGAGAAAGTCTTTCCTATTTGAATGTCAGGAAATTAGAAATATTCTAATGAGTTCCACTTTTTCACATCTTCCATCAAAGCTTTTGTAAAAAGGTCAATATCTGCACTTGTTATTTTGAGATGCCTCCTGCAATTTCCCTTCCTGTGGTAATTGCAAGGAGAGTTCCCTCAGCCTCACACCAAAACAGTCCAGGGGGACTCTTCCTCCTCCTGATTGTCAACAAATTTCAGCATCGTAGGGGAAGCTGAGGAACTTCACAGCATAATGAGGCTGATGGTCACAGTCCACATTATCTAAAGTATTTACCTTTCATGCCTTCTCTGAACTGGGAGCTCCCTGCAGCCTGAATATGCTGAGATGAATTGTTATTTTGTTGACATTTTCAAACTACTCCTGGAGTTTTTTTCTTTAGACAGAACTATTTCCAAGCATTTGCTGAGCCTGCCCCACATTTCAAGGCGGTTCCACTCGGCTGCTCTCGCTGCAGTGATTCCCCACTGCAGGAGCTCACTCACATCCAGCCTGTTCATCCCCTTGGTGCTGATTCCCACTCCAGCCCAGAGCCCAGAATTCGGGAGCTGTGGCCATCCCAGGCATCTCTGATGGCTGTGAGGATCACTGACTAATTGCAGGCTAATAATGAGCCCCCTGTCCCAGGGCAGGGACCCTCCCAGCTCCAGATGCTCCGGCTGAGCCGCTGGGGCAGAGCCCATGGAGGTGATGCTGCCTGGAAGCACAGCAGTGAGGATGCACCAGCCACGCTGCCTGTGCCACCCAGGTGATGCCAGGGCAAAGGAATCCACAATTACTTGGGTCACACTCCCGAGTTTAGGAGGATGAGCAGTGCCAGCTGCTCAGCCTGTCCATGCTCAGGACTGTGGATATGGGCACACGTCTGACCTGCTTCTCCCAGGGGGCATCTCAGTCCCCCCCAAATGGGAGCATTTGGTACTTACTACAAAGAAAATTCACCTTCAGGTCTATTTGAAACATCTCAGAGAGTTTGTGGCTGCCCCAGCCCTGGGAGTGTCCCAGGCCTGGTTGGACAGGGCTTGGAGCACCCTGGGCTGGTGGGAGGTGTCCCTGCCCATGGCAGGGGTGGCACTGGATGGGCTTTGAGGTCCTTCCAACCCAAACCACCCTGTGATTCCAAGATCTCTTCCCATGGCAGTGCCAAGAGGCTCCACCCCTGCTGGGCTCCTCCAGAGCCCCGTAAGGCTGAGGGAGGGTTTCTTCTGATTACCAAGAAAACAGTCCCTGAAAAACAACTCCCAGATATTCAATCTGCATTTAAAAGTCGGGTTCAATCTCCCCTTATTACAGCTGCAAACCCTTGCTTTCCACTTCAGATAAAGTAACAAAGCTGCACTTGCAGTGATGGTTAACTAAAGGCAGTTAACCTTAAAGTCACTTTTACAAACAGAGCAGATTTATCTGGATTTAAATTTTAGTTCCTGTGCAAAGCCTCAAGAACAGGTTCCTCCCCATTATTCAATTTAACAATAATAATAAAAACCTCCATGACAACTATAACAAAAAGACTCTGATAAAACCTGAAACCTTTCTGATAATGAAACGTACAATTTCCCTGTTTGAGGCATAATTCCCCTGAGAACATTTTAAAAAAGATACAGAAGAACTGTCGTTTCCAAGCTGTTAATGTGAAGGGCCAAGTATGAGAACAGCACTTGTTAAAAACCTCAGCTTGGAGAAAAGCTGAAGAAAAAATAGTGGGTGGGAGAGACGAGACAACTGAAATGCAGAGGCTCATTAGGGCAATTACAGGAGTCAATAGAAATGGGCAAAAGGAGGAAAGACACTTTTGCAGGTGGGCTCAGTCTGTGTTCAATGCCACGGCCCAGGTCAGCTCAGGGACACCTTGCCAGGTGCCAGGTGGGCTGGCCAGGCTGGCCCTGCTGCTCTGCCCTGCCCTGCCAGCCTCTCCCCCCCTCCCTGCTCCTTTAAACAAGTCACACATCTCTAATGTCCTTTTAACAGCATTAATTAGAGCAGATAAACTGACACAGAAGGAGCAGTACCAGCATTCATTAAGGTTAGTCCTACCCTCACTCAACTCGAGTCCTGATCTTCCAAGTTTTCTCATCAATGCCTTATCATCACAATGCCAGAGAGGAATCAGTGCACTGAGAGGGGACTCTGAGGAGCATCAACCCCTTGGGAAGCCAAAACAACCACTGGAAGCTCTGGATTAATGAACTCAGTGCAAGAGAGGGAGCTGCAAAGTGCCCAACCACCAAGGGGGGTGGCTCCAGGTGCCCCAAGCTGAGGTGTCTGAGGGGTCTCCATCACACTGGATTATCCTTATGGGCTTCACTTCTCACTTCACAAGAATAAAATGTTTTACCATTTAAGGTTTGAGTCCCATTTCACAGGGGTTTGTACAACTGAGCATTTTACACTGGGAGCAGGAGGGCTCTTCACTTTGCCAGGTCTGCCTCTGCTTCTCAAAGAGGCCAAATGAAGGAAAATGTAAAGATTTCCCATCAAGATGGATTATTTACAAGTTTAAGTTTTTCCCTCAGCTGGAGAAAGACCTGGGAAATGTCCTGAGCATCTCAGAGCATATTCACTGCTGTTGCAATTTTATTTGCATGAATTTAATCATCCCAGCCCCTGTAGCCAGGAGTTACCATGAGAACCCAGCCCCTCCCTGAAATAATTGGTAAATGTTTCTGAGTTTGGGGGGTTGGGGGGGTTGAGGCAGGTTTATGTCTGCGAGGTTTTAAAAAATCTGCATTTTTAAGTGTTTTTTCTGAGAGGTTATAGGGCTTTAAAAAAAAAAAGCCAAATCCCAAGAGCATGATCCCATCTTCAGTCAAGCACATGGTCACACTCCCCCTTTCTTCTAGACAGGTCTATTTGTGGCTCTTTGCTCCTGTCCCAGCAGGCCCTGGGAGGTGCTGCTGGTCACACACCTTTCCAGCCAACCTGGGGTCACTAATCCCCAGAATTATGTTCCTGTCAACAAGGTGTGAATTTAAAATCTCATTTGGAGGTACAAAATGATGAAGTCAAAGTGGAGCAAAAAAATCCACTAATTAACCCGAGAAATTCATTTGAGCACAAAGAAAAAACCAATAACCCTGGAATCCATTTGCTTCCTCTGAGGATCCATCCCAGCAGTGCCCAAAATTCCACCAGGCTGAGTTTCCCTCAGCAGTTCCAGCTGAGCTGGGCCTAACAGGGCTCCAGCACAACCAGTTTTGAGGCTGCCAGAGCAAAGCTTTGCTGCTGACACCGAGGGATCAGGTTTCTCAGACAGACATTCAGGATATGGTTGATTCCTCCTGTAATGCCCAGGAAGAGGCACAGACCCTCGGGCAGGTGAGGTTGGCATCATCCTCACCCCTTTGGTTCGTGCCCAGGGGCAGTTCCAGCACAAACATCCTATTCTGCCAGTGCACAAAGCAGATCTCACCACAGCCCTTTCCATCTGTGATCACATCGATGCTGTTGGCAAGACCAGCATCTCCCTCTGACTCACACCAGCAGCACTGAACTGCCAAAACCACGTGCACCTTCTCCCCATGGGCTGGTGGGGGCTCAGCAGTCCTGCAGCCAGAGAGCACTCCATGGGAAGGGTGGACAGGACCTCCTTCTGCATGAGAAGACACTGCATTACCCTGTCAGACTATTGGCAGGGGGTTCTCTTTTCAAAGCTCTGGAAGAAGAAGCAGGGCTGGGGATTTCTGGGTAGATTTTGTGTTTGTCTCAGAGGGCCACAAGCCAAACCCTGAGCTCAGGGTGAGCACGACCATCCTGCTGACAGTTCCCTCCAGCCAAAGAGCCAGCTCCTTACACCCTGGCATTACAGTAATTTGGGTATTTTTAGCACCATGCTGGCAGTTAGAAACCATAGTTGAGGCCAAGGCTGGGGGTTTGCAGTTGGTTCCCCATCACCCTCCAAGAGAAGCAGCTCCAGCCTGGTGCCAACAGCCCCTCACCGCACCCAAACAAGCAGAGATGGAATCCAAGGCAGTTCTTTGTCCACATTAAGTCCAAAAATGACTCTGCTAAGGGCAGAGAGGGAGAGCAGCCCCTGTGCTCCCACCTGCAGCTCCTGCCCTGGCTGAGCCCACAGCCCCCCATCCCAGCAGGCTCCAGCCCATTAGCACCAATTCCTGTCTCTCACTGCTCTCACCTGCAGGGCCATTTGCCCCCTGGTTTCTATTTTTAAAATTGCTGGAGCTCACAGGAGTGTTTTGCTCTGTGCTCTGACAGGCTGTCACTCAGCCTGAACATGCCCCTTCCTGGGATGTGTCCCAGGGAATTCCCCAAGCACAGACACTTCCCTTCCAGGCTCTGAGCAAGGCACAAGGGAGATTTGCAGGGGAGTAACCAGGTCCTGTAGCACAGAATGGCTTGGAAGGGACATTAAACACCTTCTAACTCTACCCCTGCCATGGGCAGGGACACCTCCCACCAGCCCAGGGTGCTCCAAGCCCTGTCCAACCTGGCCTGGGACACTCCCAGGGCTGGGGCAGCCACAGCTGCTCTGGGCACCTGTGTCAGGGCCTGCCCACCCTCCCAGGGACTGATTCCTTCCCAGTATCCCACCCAACCCTGCCCTCTGTCACTCTGAAGCCATTCCCCTTGTCCTGTCACCCCAGGCCCTTGTAAATAGTCTCTCTCCATCTTTCCTGTTGGCTCTTTCAGGCAGTGGAAAGCCTCAGCTGGGTCACCCTGGAGCCCTCTCTTGTCTCAGCCTTTCCCCATAGGAGGGGGGCTCCACCCCTCTCACCATCTTGGTGCCCCCTGTGAGGGGCAGTGTCAGCAGGGGCACCCCATGGACCACGGGAAGCACTCCCAGTACAGGAGGGGCAAAGCATCCCTGAGTCACCCACCGGACAACCAAAGTGAACATGGATTTTCCCAAACCAGTCCAAGGAACTGACCCTGCAACACAGACCATGGGCAAAGGGCCACTCAAAGAGCATCAGAGGTGGAAGAAGGATGGTCATGAATAAATTCTGTGTAACTTAAATTTTCACCATCAAAACACTCTCCAGAAGACCATCTCCAATTAAAATCCAATTTTTTAAAAGTTTCATACAAACAATCATCAATATCATAATTTGGTTTTCAGATGAAATGATAAAATGGGATGAAATGAAACTGGGAGAAACTGGGAATCTACTTTATTTCCCCTTCCTGGCTTTGACAATCCCTCACCTCTCCAGGCCCCAGGATGCAATTCCACCTTCTCCAGGCAGCACCACAGCAAACCTGTGCCCCAGCCCAGGCTCCACCTCCCCTCTCAGCAAACCACCCAGGAACTTTCAGAACATCAGGAATAATGGAAAGCACAAATCTGAGAGGCAAAGCTGCACAACCCTCAGCACGATTTTATTTCATTAAATAACAGGCATCTTTTCATTTGTCTTCATAGAGCACATTAAACCCCAAAAATCTCAGTCAACAAACATGACAAGAAGATTCATGAGCAGCCCAAACAGTTCAACTGAGAAAGATCATGTTTTCCCCAAACTGTGGGTTTAAACACCACCTGGTTATTTTTGTTATTTTTGTGCTGTATTTATTATAATTTAAGTGAAAAGATTTACCATGATCTGCAGGAAGGGAAGACAAATAGAACAGGTTGATTGTTTTGCAGCCTCAGTGACACCTTTGTAATGGCACAAGAACAAACCTTCAGTTCATGAACCCAACAGCATCTTCTCTGAATTCCCCTGGGGGATGAAGATCAACTTGCAGACTCATTTTCCAAACTGCTCAGGAGGGGAGTGAGGAGCAGCAGAGGGAGGGAATCATGGAATGGTTTGGGTTGGAAGGGAACTGGAAGCCCATCTCATTCCACCCCCTGCCATGGGCAGGGACACCTTCCATTACACCAGGTTGTTCCAAGCCCTGTCCCAGTGGCCTTGGACACTTCCAGGGATGGGGCAGCCACAGCTGCTCTGGGAAGAGGGAGAAGCAACACACGTTCATTTCAAAGAAATTCAATGGGAAAAAGTAGCAAAAAAGCAAAACAAAGCACTAAGTCTCAATATATCACTGCCTAAAAATCATGCAATAATTTGCTGCAGAGGTACCACAAATCAGCCAGTTTGGCCCCAGGGAACAGTTGATATTTTAAATAAATTGCTACAATATCTTTCCCAGTTCTGAGCAGGGATGTGACACCTCAGCTCCTCCTGCAGCATTTCCTTGCTGACACCCTGAGGGGGTCAGAGGAGCCCCAGCCCCACCCTAAAGGTTGGGTCGATGAGCCTGGAGGTCCTTCCCAGCCTGGCTGACTCCCTGAGCCCAGGATTCCAAGCCAGGCTGCAGGGGAGGTGGCCCCACTCCAGTGCTGTGTCTCCACTGGGGCTGAGCAGGGTTTGAGCCAGGAGCAGCTGCTGGGTCATGGTAATGAGGAAAGGGTCGTTCTGCCGTAGGTGCCCACTCAGAACCAGCCCCTGGCAGTGTTTCAGTGCCCACAGTTCCTGTGGCACAGCCCCTGCTGCCCACTCAGGTGCAATTATGGCTTCACAAGCACGTGGGTGTCTCAGACAGCACAAACTGGGCTGGTCTCAAGCAGGACACTTTATAGAGGAGTTTCAGCCTCGTTCCTCGGGGCATTTGTGCTCAGAGTTATTTGATTCTCTTCTGAAATGTGAGGAGATTCTTCCTGAGAAAATAAGCACAGGGTTGGGAGGCCTTTTTTTAATAACAATTTGATTCTCTAGCAAAATACATTTATCACAGGTGAGAAAAAAGTATTTGTGGTTCTTTCATTTTCTGCTGGATTTCATGCTCCTCACAGTGCACTGTGGCACCAAAACATTCCTGAGGAAGGAAAGCTGCTTTTCCCTGCCCTCCAGCACCTCTGCTCTGCAGCCAAGGCTCACCTGGAGAGGGGTTGGGCATCTCCAGGTGTTACAGATGGACTTGGCAGCTGCCCTGGGCATCCCCCCCAGAGCTGCAACAGGTCATTTCTGTATTGCCACACAGCAAGCCAGTTCTCCACTTGCACATCCCCAGTTTAGCTGAACAAGGGCAAACGAGCTGTCACTCCCTCAGGGCTGGTGCCACCAGGCAGATGGAAAATGAATGTTTTTGTGGCTGCTGCCACTGTCAAAGTCCAAATCACTTCATCCAGGAACCAACATTCTGCCACAGGAGATGTTCTCAAGCACTGGGACAGACATCAAACTCCCTGTGCATGGAATCCCAGAGTCACTGAGGCTGGAAAAGCCTCCTCAGATGGTCGAGTCCACCCTGTGTCCGATGCCCACCTTGAGCACTGAGTGCCACGTCCAGTCCTTCCTCGGGCACCTCCAGGGCTGGGGACTCCACACCTCCCTGGGCAGCCCCTTCCAGTTGTCCATTCCGTTGTTCCAGGCTTGCTGGAGAATTAAAACATCCAAACAGTCTTTCCTAATTTTGAAAATCCTTCCCTGTAGCCATGGCAGACACACTTTGAGAGGGTAAATTCCTTTACATCACAAGTCATAGAATGGTTTGGGTTGGAAGGGACCTTAAAGGTCATCTGGTTACTCTGAAATTTTCTGTCCTGCTGGCAGATGGAAAAACCACAAATCCACAAGAAGTCATTTAATTAATTTCTATTGTCAATATAATTTCTGTGCATTCAAGTCCTACCACAAAATTCCCTGCTATAAAATCACTAAACCATCTCTATTAGAGCTGGATTTTATTGGTATAAAAGTGACAACTTCCAGCCAAATTTGAGTTGACAGTTTGCCTTTAACTTTTTATTTATTCCTGCCCTTTTTATTAGGTTGGATTTGGCCTTGATGCTGCCCATCAGAACCCCCTCTTGATGGGACCAACCAGGGAAGCAGCTCTGGGCACCAAGACTGTCTCTGCTGGTGGCACTGCTGTCTGGGCTCCCTGAGCTGGCATTACATGCAGGGATTGCAGTCCAGCCATGCCTTGGATTAACCTGGACCTTCCCACTGCACAGCCAAGCTGGGGTGGGCAAGCAGAGGTGCCAGTGAAGCCGGGCATGAGGGGCTGTCCCAGGAGAACAGGGCACAGCCAGGGGCAAAGGGACTCTGCTGGGACACCGGGCAACCCTCCCTTGGCAAGAAACCTCCAAGATGAACTTAGCTGGGCTTCTCTCAAGACAGCTAAAAACAAATTCACATTTAAGAATGAATTAACATTTAAAAAGTTCTGATTGATCACAAAACATTGTTATAAATTTATGTCAAGTCAGGTGGTACCATTTTGACAGCCCCATAAAGGTGGGGTGCACAGAGGGCTCCCAGTGCCCCCCAACACTCACACCCCCTGGCACAGCTGCCCCCTCTGCCCCTCCCCAGGGCATTTAACTGAGATCTCACAGCAAGGAGTTTGGTTTTGCTGGAAACAGAAGCATCTACACTTCCTGAGGCTCAAATCTTCTGTTCTCAGAGAGGACACTTTGCTGCTCCCCCTGGCACCCTGAACACCCTGAGCCTCCTGAGCACAAGGCTGAGGATGCAGATCCCTCCCATTGCCCCAAGGGCTGCACAAAGCAACTGCTCTCAGTGTGTTCTGGCTGCAAAAACACCCTGCATACAATTATGAGGCTGAATTTATTGACACTCCACCAAATCTCCATTCTGATGAATGAATAATTATTGTTATTAAAATATTTATGAAATGAGAAATTTATTAGGAAATCTCAGGCTTTAGGAGTTTGTAGGATCTTTTGCTCCACACAAACCCTGAAATGGCAGGAGAGAAAA